>CAEGAG010016085.1:0-36256 GCA_903067065.1 Brachyrhaphis terrabensis | reverse complement strand
CCGTTGAATATTATGGTCGTTTGGTGTTGTTTACTTGTATTGTTGAGAGCTAAAAGTTAGCCGTTTAGCATTAAGCTGTTAAGCTCGGTTAATTAGATGCAGCTGCTATTTGTGTTACTATTTCCAATTGTAATGCCTTATTTCTGTCATATGTTTTATCGTGACGCTACGGAGTTGTCAGAATGCTGGTTTGTAATCTATTAATAAAGTTTAACTGACCTATCTGACTGTTTTGTTGACATTCCCTTTAGCGCAGCTCCTTCTAATGGATGCATAATGTAACCCTACTGCAGCGTCTATTCTATGCGCCTTATAATGCGGTGCACCTTATAGTGCAGAAAACACGGTATGTCAAGTTTCAAATTACTTTAAGCTTTTTTTGATAGTCAGTGACCTTAACAGATCAGATTTATTAAAGTATCCATTGAAAACAACAACCTTAAAGCAGGTATTGAACATACTTTACATTAAGACCACATTTCTGTTTAAAAAAGTTTATCATTCTGGTAGTTTTGATCTTAAATGTCATGTTTTTATGACTTATAGGGAAAAAATAATACAATTTAACAGAAATAAATACTTTCAAATGTCCATCTTTGTGTAACATACAGCTCTGGAAAAAAAAGGAAAAGCCCACTGCACTGCAGCCCCATTGAAAACCTCCTGGTTATTCCACCAAATACTGATTTCCGAACTCGTCCCGAGTTAAAACATTAGTACTGTTGTTTCTAAATTAATATGAACTTGTTTTCTTTGCATTATTTGAGGTCTGAAAGCACTGCATCTTTTTAGTTATTTTACCCATTTCTCATTTTCTACAAATAAAAACAAAATTTTTGCTTGGAATTTCAGTAGTTCATAGAATAAAAGAACAATGTTCATTTTACTCAAACGTTTATCTATAAGGAGTAACATGTGAGACAGTGATAATTTTGCAGTGGTCTCATTTTTTTAAGAGCTGTATATATTAGTGTTTCACACAGTGATAAAGTTCCTAAAATAAATGGATATTTCAATAATATTCTAATTTATTGGATGGGTCGGTATATTTTCCTTCATTTCCTCAGTCTGTATATTTTTCTCTCTTTCCTCACTTAAATCATGGACATATAGAGAGTTCTGTGCATAATACAGTATTTATTGCCAGAATGAAATATCTGAGTCCAGTCATTAATAGCCGCACATTTTAAGGCCCTGTTTGTGTATGCCTTTGGGTCACTTTAGTGAATTTCCCTCACGTATCTAAGCAATAAATTTGGGCGCGACAGGGTTATGATGTCATTGGTTTATGCCCGACATTAAGAACCGAGTAACACAAGATGGAAAAGTCATTCCTGATTAATTGCATCTATTCAGGAATACATTTTCATTTTCCCTTTTGTGTCGTCTCCTCCTACATTCAAGTGCCTCTCCCCTCCTCTCATGCCCAATCTCTCTTTAGCATACTGCCTTTGGTCTCTGCCTCAATCGCTTTCTCTGTCTTCACACACATTCCCCGTTTTTCTGTCCCAGTATTCCCTTCACTGTCCTCTTCCCCTGCGTAAGCGTACTCTATGTAGGCCATGGCTCTTTTTAAAACCTGTGTAACTTCAACAAAAATTAAGTCAATTAACTCAAGGATCACACAATTTTTTCATCACCAGAATCATAAAAATGAACCATGTTTTAAAGGTATATTCCTTATTTGCTCTTTGACAGCTAATTTGAATTTATTTTCTATGTTCTGGATGTGATTTTGAAATCAAGATCTGGGATTAAAAAAAGAAATAAAAAAAGCTTTGCTTCCACAATTTATTAGATAACTCCACATATCCATTTTTATTATTTTTTTGACCACAGATCAAACACAGATCCTTTGCTCTGTTGAACCTTGTATGATGTGCTAGTTAACTGTACTGAATGGGTGTGCGTGTGTGTTTTTGCTCATCTTACTGGACAGCCAGAAGCACTCTCAAGTGCCTGAAAATCATCAGTACTCAGTGAGAAGAGTCTCCTTTGCTCTTTGTCAAGCTCCGTTTGTTTAAAATGCGCTCTGTCTTTGGTGCGACTAAGGAGGATCAATTACAACACAAGCACCTGAAAACGTCAAACAGAAATGTTTTCTTCCACCACCTGCAGCATGAGTTGGTCTGAACGCGTTTGAGTCTTATAGTACATCTCTTCCTCACACAATTAAAAGCTATGGCTAAGCATTCCCAGGTTTCTCATACAGAGACCACAGGAAGTTGAAAGCAAACACATTCCCACTGAATTCTCAGCAAATACCCACAGCAACCCACACACTGCTACTATTACAACCTGTAAGCTTTGAACGTTTTCCCTCAGAAAACTAGCTAAACTCAGTAGGGCTGCCATGTTTTTGAGTTAAAAAATATTTAAAGTTGGCAGGAAATTTGAAAATTTAACCAGGTTATTATAAGATATTGGAAGACAACACTGAAACACCAACTATTAAGTCGTTAAAAAACACAAACATAAGAAAATACAACTAATATAAATATCATTTTTTTTGCACTTCAGTTGTTTCATCGTGATTGAAGTGTTTTTTTAATCCTTTATCTATGACTTGTCACTTTATTTGCTGAAGTTGTAGACTAACAGAATATGTTACTATGTTGTCATTGTGCTTCCAACCATTTCGCCAAAGAGACTCTTAAATATAAATAAATTACGCTTAGCCTGGTGGGCTTATAACACACTGGGAGGGAAACCTGCTGTAAGGTTTGAAAAAATAACTTAAACAGTTAAAATGCTCTTTAACACAGTAAGTTCAAATGCTAAAAATTTACCAATTACTGTACTTTTAAGCTGATTATAAAACTCTGAGCTGACCAATTAAAAAAAAAATTCATAAGTAAATAAGTGGGGCATCTCAAAAAACATTAATTTAGAAAAACAATGTATCTGTTTATTTACATTTCATTCAAAAAATAATTGTAAAAATTATTTAAAGCCTACTCAAATATGTACAAAAACACCAGAGCTGAAATCCTGCTTCAATTGTAATTACTAAGCAGCATGACTTCAATGGTATTCCTCGTTGCCATCAACCTGAATTTTAGCTTTTTACACAAATTCTTTGATAAATTCAAATCAGATCTCTAGTTCCAGGCAAAAGTAAAATGCTGGTATATTAAAAAAAAATCAACCAGGGGTGTGAATAGTTTTGCATTTAAGTTCATTAGTATTTTCTGTCTTTCTTTTTACAGCTTCCAAAGTGCAAAAATCCACCATATGTCACTGAGCAGTTCTCCATTTCTCAAAATAAAATAAAATGTGTTTAACATAATATTTGAAAGTATAAAACTTCTCTCTGTTGTTTTAAGTGTTAGCTGTTCAATTAAAATTTATTTTTATCATTTCGTCTGCATACAAAATGTCAAATTATTCTTTTATAAAAATGTATACATCTTTATAATGTTTATGTCATTACCTTACCAAATTTTAAATCATATTTGTAGATGGCAACACATACTTTAACGGAAACCTCTAAGCATCCTACCAATCACTGAAAGTGAGCAGCAATTATTGCAGAGAGCTAATTTTCCTCTTTAAACTTAGCAAAAAAAAAAGTGCTATTACTAGTAAGAAAAAGCTAAAACCATGGTCCTAAAAGACCAAAGAAACAATCGATGCATCATTGGTAAATATACAAAAGTCACATAAACATGCCAATCCAGGAGACTTAAATTATATTCTATAAAGATACGTAAAAGATGTCTTATGGTCATTTGTTTATAACTGTAACCTTTCAAAGAATTATCAGGAAAATCAAAGCATAGATCCCAATTAATTAGCATGGCCTGGTGTCATACATGTTTTGATGCAAACCACAATAATTTTAAAGAAATAAATCCAATGCTTTTAAGCACAGTAGAGTAACTGTAACTGCCTGAGGGGGTGGGAAGCTTGCATTTTGTTGATTCAACCAAACCTTCGTCACATCAAAGGCTGCCTGGAAACAGCTGAAGAGGAAGCAGACCTTTCAAAAGGATAATGATCCACAGCGCACAAGGAAATCCACCAAGGAATGGCTTAAAAAGCAGAAATGGAGGGTTAATGGAAATGGCAGAGTTAAAGCTCAGATATGAATCCCACTGAAATATAAAGGGCAGAAAATGTGAAAACCATCAAGCACACCGCAGTCCAAGTTATCTTGTTTGAACGACCGGTCAACGTTCAGGTGGCTGGTGTCAAAGACTGGTGGGCAGGAATGCAGACCACCCACAGTAAGCTCTTTCTGCTACACACTGGGTATATTTCAACAAAAGAATAACCTCTTAATATACTTAATAAATAAAAAAATCTAAAATATTTGCTAAATTACTGAGTGATATTTTGCACACAAAGTGTTAAATGTCTCAAAAGCATCTAAAATCCATAAAGGCATTCTTCTACCATTATGACAATATGCAGAAAAGAGATTAATCAGAACAGATATTCTGACTAATTTGTATTTTAAGATACAAGGCCTTTCAAAAGTATTAATACCCATGAGACATGTTTACAATTTGTATGTAATAGACCAACACAAAGTAGTGGATAACTGTGAAAAGGAAGGTAAGAGAGACAAGGTGCAAAGTGTATTTTTCTAACAAATAATCAAAGACAATCTTTTTATAATTTTACTTGTGCCTCAATTTGTCTATTTACTTACTTTCTACTAGTAGCAAGATTTAAATGCCTTGACCTCATTAAAAACATATTTATTTCACTTTGATTTGTTTATGTGGAACTTTTTAATATTACCCTTAATGTTAAACAATGTTAGGCACAAAAAACTAAAATCATTATCTAAAAAACACAGTTCACAATCCATAGGATTTGGTCATACATAAGAGAACATTCAATAAAAAAAAATTTTAGCACAAATAATTTTTGGGAAATATATGAATAAAAACTAGAATGAGTCTTTACTTGGATCTATATCTACAAGAGGATAAAACAGTATTGCTAGGTCACCATTCAGAAAAGAAAATTACAAGAATAAAAATAAATCCTTTGATTTCTTATACTTCAATGTTTTATCATATATTTGTGAGACACCCATCTCATTTCCATTCAGAATCAAATGTATTAGTTCATTAAAAATTGTAATTCTAAAACTAAAGTGTGAATAATTTATGGTATTACCAAAAATAACAATTTTAACTTAAAGGAGAAAACATTTTGCTAGTAAGAGCATAAAACTTTTTAAAAATTATTCCATGTTAATTTTCTTTGTCATTTATGTATAATAAGTTGATATATTGATATCAACTCCTACACTTTGCCTGGTGGCAAAAAGAACAAAAACAAAAATTATGTCTCTGTCACATCAAATTTACATCCCAACAGCAGGAATTAATTGAATCCTAATTAAAATTTCATCTTTTCATCACAAAAATGGCCCAATAACATTTTACAACATTTGGTTGTTGTATTGTTGAGGTTCCAATGGCAGCGACACAGAGGATTTAGTTAAAATCAGTTGTTTCTTTGCATGGGATCCCCCCCTGCATAAATACACCTAAATTACATTTCATATTTTTCAGTGTGAGATTATAAAAGCCTTGTGTGTGAGGCTAAATATCTAGAAGCAGGATATACCTCCTTTTTTCTATTTTGGTCATTTTTTTAAAAAAAATAATTGTACCTTGGCACTGATCACTCCACCTGTACACCCACTTCCCCTCGTGTTGTGTATTGTTGAATTTGTATCAGGCAGCCAGCTCTTTTTTAATTAACTGTCTTCACAAAGCCAGTGTGTTGATGCGTGATTGTACATGCTTGTGTGTCCCTCCCATGTGTGATATTAGTATGCCAAGCAGGAGGACAGGCAGCTAGTTCCAATATCTTGTTGTTTGGCATTGATTCAATGTCAGCTAATTGTCACCTTGTGCATGCACTTTAGTTTGTTTGGGTGCGTGTGCATGCAAATACGTGCGTTTAGGTCTAAGTGTCCTTATAAACTTTAAAAAGCTTTGAAAAGCAGACCTTTTATCACTCCTCACTTCGAAAACGGAACAGAAATAAGTCATTGGGATGTCCCGTGTGTCAGGGTGTGTGAGTGTGTTTAGTAAAGTGAGTGTGTGCCCAAGTGATTAACCAAGTGCTTCATAGTCCCAGTGGGAGTCTAAAATCTCAGGCATGTTATTGTCAGATGTGTGTGTCTGTATGTGTGAGTGTGTTCCAAAAGTGCCTTTTGTCCAATCCCTTGTAGAGTGCAGTTAACGATATATCAATTATATTAGCACTAGCTGGGTTTAATGGGAATTATGATCACAGCTGGACATGATGACAACCTGTTGATGTGTAGATGGAGGTTATTTTAATACAAATGACTGAAAATGTGTGAATGCTTCAATGAAACACCAACAATGTTTTCTTTGTTTTCATAATGATAGGCTTGTATTGAGCATAAAACTGTTTTCAGCATAATATTGTTTTATGTTACAACGTTACACAGTTATATTTCTAAACTTGATATTTTGATATGTTAGGCTCATTTTATTTACCTAATAATCTTGTAAAAAGGCTACTTCAATGAGCGTAAACATCTTTTTCTGTGAAGGAATTGGGTAAGGGTTTAGGTTTCCGTGACATCTTTAGCAGACATTTGCAGATCATCAATAATTACTTGACTGTTAAAACTTGCAGTGTGATGTCATTTACACTGTCTAAAAGGCTGGCAGCCATTTGCGGTTTGAGGTTTGACTAAATTAATTATTGCCACCCTCCCTTCTGTCTCGCCAGATGTCTGGATGCCCTTTAATTTTCTCGCATGTTGTCTCATATTGTGTAAGACATTATCTGAAAGGCTTTCTTTATTACCATTATCGTGCTCTATTTAGTGATAGACTGAACAGGTTACTTCATATTTACTGTAAATTCAGAGCAGCCTAATCTAATATACAAGAGCATCTCAATAAATCTCAATAGCTTTGGAAAGTGAATTTATTTAACTAATTCAATTCTGGTAAAGGTGAAGCTCATACATAGATTCATTGTATGAGACATTTATTTCAGTTACCTATTTCTAAGATTATGGGTAGTATAAAATTATTTTTGTGCAATATTAGAATTAATGTTAATACAAAAATATTAGCTTAGTGAAAGTATGTAAGCCAAGTTTTGGTGCTTTCAGCAGTGTGGGTGGCTCCAAGTGCTACTGGAAAACAAAATTAGCATCTTGATAAATTTGATCAGCACAGGGAAGCATGGAGGGCTCTAAAAATTTCCTGGAACACAGCTGTGCTGACTTTGGACTTGAAAAAAGTAACAGCGGGCCAACACCAGCACATGACATGGCTCCTCAAATCAACAGTGAGCGCGGAGGCTTCCCTCTGGGTTTGGGTCATTTGAATTCTGTGCCTCTCCTCTCTTTTTCCAGACTACAGGACTTTTACTTTAATGACAAACAAGGGCCTTGGAGCACTGAGCAACTATCCAGGCTTATTTCTCTTTAGCCCAGCTAAGAAATCTCTGACATTACAGTATCTGGCCTAACACAGTCCTGAACAGTAGTAGCCCAAATTCCAGATATGGCTCTTTCTCTTTCCAGTCACTCACTTATGAGCTTTGCTGTTCAACCCTCTCAAAGCTGTGGCTATCCCAGCTGCTTCTTCACCTTCTTCTCCAACATTTTTCCTTTCACTCAACTTTCTACTAATAAGCTGGGATAAGCATTCAGAGTTTTACGCTTCTTTAGAAATTACTTTTTTGTAGATTTGCTCTTCTTGCAGAGGGTCTTATGGAAATCTGCCAAGTCAGCAGCCTTCTGCATGTTTGTATAATAATGCAACGTTTCAGTATATTAAAAAAAAAACATTTTATTAAACATATATAATACTTTCAATGTTTGGGGAGCTGATTCTGGGGTCATAGTCATGCAAATTAATACAGATATACACCTGGAATATTTCTTTGTGAATAATGAATCTAATGAGTTTCAACTGCAAATTAATTAAGTTTTCAATTACATAATAATTTATGCACATGTCTTGAAGATTCTAAAGAAGGGAGATGTAATATATGATACAGCAAACAATTTCAAAACTCGTTTTTGTGAAAATTGGACTATCTTAAATTTCATGGCAGATAAGCAGACACTCAGAAAAAGAAATTGGACTTGAAGTTAAATCACAGGTGATAAGAAGCAATTGCTTCAATCACCAACAGCCTAAAAGACCCTCTATCATATTCATCAACACACACGATTCCCCCTCAATCACACTTTCACTCAAATCCCTTTATTTCCAGGCTGACAGCTGGCATACATGCCTGCATACAGATACAGATGCCAATGCCAAACACACTCATTCTCACACACACACGCACACACACCCCGGCACACCCCCACACACACCAAAAAGTAAGTCTATGTTAATCAGAATAGATCAAAGTTAAGGAAAAGACAGGGAAAAAAATATACTGCAACTGATAGGTATTTATAATGTAAAGCACTTTGAAATGCCTTGATGCTGAAATGTGCTATACAAATAAAATTTGATTGACTGATTGATTGACTTATAAAGGATTTTCAAAACTGGAAACATTTTCTTAATTTCAGGGTGATGATGAACTTGTTTGGTAAAGAGGTAAAGTTTAAAAGACTCTTGGAGGGGGACGAGCATTTTCAACAGGACTGAGCAGAAGTCCTCACAAAGAGGGCATTGATATACAGAGTGGGAGAAATTTAACACTTTCTGCTTGGTCTCTCTCCGTAGCTGAACTCCAGGAGCTTCCAGTGCACATCACCTGCTGATGCACAGTATCAGCCCCCACCATCAACCTCGGAGAGAACTGCTCCGCCACGAAAATCACGAATAACCCCGATCACGGGATTTCCTCTCATGAAAATCCCTTCCTGTCTGTCTGCAGACAGAAGGCTAACACGGGCTGAGCCTGCTGTCAAGCAGAGAGGATTTCTAACTCTTGCAGATGCTAAATGTGATTTGGCTGGTGTGGTGATTCATTCTGGAGTGGCTTGTGTTGGTTTTGCTGAGAATATGAGGCCCTCGCTGCTCCAGATGTAACACTGTGTCCAACTTGGCCGCGCAGCGCTCTCCCACCTCTCGAATGCGCAAACACAAAACTGTGCGGGCTTTAGTATCACAAACACGCACCGCCACGAAGACAAGACACACACGCAGAGGACTCGGACCTGAATGCGCGTGCGCAGCCAATCACGCTCCACCCGCGCACACGCGCCCATCAAGCCTCCACGTAGAAACTCCGTCACTCTCACATACCGACTCTGACTGTTGCTGCGGAGGTCCACGCATCACCTTCTTGTCTCCGCGCACACGCAACGTCAAAAAAACAAAAAAACACTGTGGCAACCTTCAACTCGCGCGCTCACACTCGCATGAGAGACGCAGATCCGCTAAAAAAAAAAAAACAAAGAAAAAAACTCACCACTGGACGGGGAGAAATCCCCGACGAGGAGCCCCAACAGGAGGAGAAGCGGGAGGTCGAGTCTGAGTCCCCCCGATTTCTTCCCGGTCGTCCTCCTCCTCCTCAGCGGCGGCAGCATCTCCGGCGCTTCCAAATCCGTCATTTTGCTGCTAAATAAATCCAAGCTGGCTGTTTTTTAAAGTCCTCTCCCCACCTTGCCGCTCTGCTTGGCTGAATGAAGCGGAGGGTGGGGGGGTAAAAAAAAAAAAAAAAAAAAAAAAGGCAGCCCCTTTCCTCTTTTTTCCCCCTTATTAACAGAAAAGAAAGAAAGATCAATCACGGATATCCGTCTCGCACATGTCCATGTTAATGTTTGGACAGGACAGCAACCGGTGACGGGTTGACGGTCTAAGATCGGGCAGCACGCCGCTGGTGTGAGCTGTCATAGCAGAGAGCGAAGGAGAGAGGCGAAGAGAAGGAGAGATTCAGTGGGAGAGAGGAGAGAGATGGTCGGTATAGGTCCGCACAGCCCGGCGCGCCAGCAACGACTGAGACTGGTGGAGGTGGAGGGGGGAGAGAGAGGGAGAGAGGCGCAAAGAGAAGCAGAGGCTGGTCTGAGACGGGAAAGAGAGAGAGAGAGAGGGGGGGGGGAGTGGAAAAGAGGAAGAGGAAAAGCAGGTGAAGATATGCGCGGAAGCAAGAAAAGGGGGCAGAAATGATAATGAAGGGAAAATAAGAGAGACGAGGGCAGGAAGGTTGAAGCAAAAGAGCGAGAAGAGAAAGGAAAGGGAAGTGTGAGAAAAGTGAAAAGGGAAGAGAAGAGGACAATGTCAAGGAGCAAGGCATTAAAGGAGCTATAAACAGGAGAAAGAGGCTAATCTGAAGAATGAAAGGGGGTATGGTAAGAGGGTGGCAGGAAATTAAAAAAGGAAGGGAGGAGATGGGATGCAGAGAGGGGAGAAGAGAAAAATGCAAACCTGGGGGCGCAAAAGTAGGGAATTAATGGGGGGGAAAAAGTTCAGCGTACCAGCAAATAACTCCATAAGGTTCAACACATATGCAACAAATATCCCACATTCCTCATCAACTGTGCCTTTTGTTTCCATAATCACCACTTGATACTGTGTGTATATGACTAGACCCCAAAGAGAGACACAAGCCAGTTATTGATCCCAACTCCCTGGTGGCATGTGTGAAGGATCACACTAATAAGATTACAATGCTACAAACACATCATGAAGAATTAGCCGACTGAGCCACTAAGACAGCCAAGAGCAGCTTCACTTCACACAGTGCTCTAAATTTGTCCTTAGAAAAGGAGCGACCCGAAGGCCTTTACTCCATGACAAGAGGAAATGTAACTTTGTGACATCCCTCTTAGCTCTCAACCCCACAGCAACACTCAAAAGATGCCTGCAACTTTAATAACTTTAATCAAACATTTTGTTCATGTCACATTTGATCAAATATTTACTCTCCTTTTTAGGAGGGGGGCAGGTTATGAATAATCCTAATAATTCATTTCAATAGTTATCTATATGAAACGAAATATTAAATTCAAACAAATCCATGTTTAGACATCCTAACAGAGGATTTAGAGGCTACAGTTCCTTGTGTTGTGTTGTTGCAGCTCTTCTTGACAACATTTTTCACAATAATGTGTCACTAATCACTCATAAGCAGATTTCAGACAGTTAACTACCTCAACTTGGATATCTTATCTGGTGTTTCTGTGCAACTTGATTCAGGTGTGTTGGAACTGGACACATCTAAAAGCTGCAGGACATCGACCCTCGAGGCCCGGAGTTGCCTTAGTGTGTGTCTTTTAGTTAGTGACTGCGTGCGTGTGTGGGGGTGTGTGTGTGTGTGTGTGGATGCGAGTGTGTGTGGATGCGAGTGGGTTGAGCCATTTCACAGCATTACTGTGAGTCATCCATCAAGCTGGTAGCTCTCTGTACATTGGGCTACTTCAGTCATTTTATATATGTGTGTGTGCCTTATTATTCATGTTTTGATCACTATATACAATGTAAAAATGACTATATATATATATATATAGTATGTGATAAAAAGTTCAGACAGACAGTTTGCGGTAAACATAGTTCAACACCATGGACAGTTCCCTACCAAAGCTCAGTGTAGTACGGCTGCCATCTTCTGGTCAACAATATATTGCAGGAGGAAAAGACTAATGAAACAGAAATAAAATTTAAAAAACAACCAGTTCAAACTACATGGATTTTACAATGTTTGTACATTCGCATGTTATCATAATTCCGTCTTCAAAGAGTAACATTTGTTTAAGTGGTTCTGTTTTTGCCCATTATCTTCACGACTGGCTCGGATCGGAGTTCAAAGTTGGCTAAAGTTTATAATGTCTTCTGGGACTAAACTAACAAATTCCCTTCTCAAAGAGCACCAGGTCTTTGAATAAAAGATCTTATGTCTTTGAGGGCTCTGCTGTTTACTGTGGGTGCAGCAGGAACATGAAAAGGTACACAGTGCCAGGAACGATAGTGCATCTATATTAACAGGTTGGAGTTGAAGAGCTTTAGATCCCAACTGATGAAAGAAGAGAGGAAAACTACTAGATAAAGTAAGCAATCAATGACACCAACAAAATTCTTAAAAAAATTTTTAAAAAAAACCTGTTTTCAGGTTAAGTACTTCTGTTACAGAGAAACTGAGATACTTCGGATGGGGAAAGAACATTAGCAAGCAGATAGCGTGCAGACAGTGTGGACATGAACTGAAAACCAAAAAATGAAGGAAAACGTCTTATTGCTGCAGGTAAAAATCACAGCATTTTGTTTTAGCCCTCATTATCCAAACAAACCTAAAAAAAAAAAAAAAAGAAAAGCACACCCAGATATAAACTATAATTTTCTAAAATGTTTTGTGAGAAAACCCTGCAGGGAAATGTATGCTTGAATAAGGCAGCCTCATGAATATACAAGCTGAACAAATTTTTCACTCTACATTTTTTTTTAATTGAAAGAATTTAACATATCGTTCTCTTAATTGCACAAATCAAAACTTACATTACATATTATAATACAGCACCGTTATTCAACCTCACACAAACATGAATATGTACCACCACAGATAAAGTAAACTACACAAGCATCCATAGTCTGAACTAGCCTAATCAGTAAAACTGAATGAATTGTCAACCCTTGCCAAAGATTCTCAACTGAATCTAGGTCTGGACTTTGATTAGGCCATTCTGATACACTAGTGCATCTTGATTTAAACATTTAAAATACATTAAAATATTTTAATTCCAACATGCAAACAAGGTTGTGAATCCTTTTGCAGAGGATTGTATGAAACGTAATAAAGAGTTGGAAATATTCAGTAAAGATTTTTAAAATATTTTTCTTCAAAGGTTCGAGGGGCTAAAGCGCTAACAGAGGCTGCCTTCACCTTTTCTCCATCATAGTGGGAAAGAAATTTAAAAGCCATTGAAGCTCACATCAAAGGACATAAAGATGAAATATTCCAGCATTTCTAACAACACCTTACAGTACGATAAAATATGCATTTTACTGTCTGTTCAACATTTGGTTTTGCAGTCAGCACTGACCTCTGCTTCAAGATTGTGGCAGACTCACAAAATCTTTAGCTTTTTGTGGAAACTAGTGGGTGTGTCTTTCACTACTGTCAGATAATAAACACAATTTTCCATTTCAGTACCTTATTGCTGTACAGTTATTGGGGTTAATGTGAAAATAGCTTTTTAGCTCAAACATTGAGAAATCTTATTGGAATTAAGTGGTATGAAAATAAAAAAAGAATCCGAGTCAAATATTTTTGCTCTTTAGCCAATTGCATTAATTTTTAACACATAATAATCATAAGAATGAACTAAGAATTAAATCCCTTTTTTGGCCACAAAGAAAGGCTTGTTGTTACTATGAGGAGAAACTGAATTGGAGTCCTTACGATGGTAATCTCTTTTTAAAACAAAGAAGAATGGAAAGATTAGGGTTTTTTTCAATGGCCAACTTTAACTTACCATAAATTTGTTTTTGGTTTAAGTAAAAAAAAAATGAAAAGATATTTATTTTGCTTAAAGAATTCACTATTAATCTTTAGGTTTGTAATTATGCAGGGTAGATTGATTGTACAACATCAAATTTAAAATAATTTTAAAAACATGAACAGAGTTATGTTGGTCAAAATCGGGTCAAAATTATCCAAGCAAGGTCACAAGTATACATTCAGTCCAGTTGATATTTGATTGAATAACCAATAATAAGTTCCAGTTTCTTAGCAACAAGCTTCTTGGAGATTCATTGTTTCTGCTTTTACATTTTAACAATCTAAGGGCTGGTTAGCAAAAAGAAGAAACATCTGTGAAAGATCTGAATAACCTGGACTTGTGCACAATTATTTAAACTTGAGACCCAGGAATCGTCTGTCCAGGATCTGAGCATGGGTAGCTCCAAATGATCTTTCAATACTACTTTTTACGATGAGTTTCTCAGTTTTTTTCCATTTTTCTGAGTATTGGTCTATCAATGAAGTAAAAAATAAATTTCCCGACACATAATCACCCGGTACAGTCAGTATTGGTCACCAACCAGGTTACATACGTACATATATGGTATATATTTGACCCAATACATAACTGACCCAATATATGATATAAACCTTAATTCCTGCACGACAACTTAGTAACTGCAGACAACAAGAAGTCTCCAAACATGTGTATTGCTTGTCAAACATCATTTATTGTAAAATTTGTGAGATAGACAAAATATTATCTTCATAATAATTTTATTTGTTCAGAAAAGCCATGCTTAAAACCAACCAACCAGCTGATTGTGATGCCCCTAAATGTGATTTTACGTTAATAATTGTCGCTATCCAATTCTTATTTTTATTCTGTTATTGAAAAATCTTAGAGCTGATTTCAAAATCGTACATTTTTGGTATCAATAAAAAGGTTAGGCTTCTCCTTTTGTTCATTTGTACTGTACAAACAGTGATATTAAACTCATTTACAGCAGTTTAAAATAAAATAGATCAGTTTTTCAGTACATAGCTGGTTTACCTGCTTAAAAATCTGACTTTATATGACTTGAACTCGAGGTATCCCTCAGCATGGTGTATCTTGCTAAGTCAGGGTCAACAGTGGAGGACTTTAATTGACTTAACTTGAGTCCCTGAAGACTAAGAAAACCAGAACGTTTTAATGAGTGTAGGTCCAAGGTGAGTCCCTTTATTTATTTAACTCGTGAGAAAAAAGTTTCAGACATCTTTTTTTAGATGAGCATGTTGAACTGCTTCACAGTGCTGGATCCCATCCAAGTTTCCTTCAAGTGTCTTTGCGGTCAAACACAATGCTCGCAGTCTGGAGGGAAATTATGTGCTCCATGATGTGTATTCAGGTATTCACTGTGTCTGTGTGTGTGTGTTTGACTCAGAGTTAATGAGAAATATACCTTTTTGACTGTAAAAGCTCTAGGTTTAAACATGATGGGGTTTCAAATGGCAAAAATATATATATATATAAAAAAATAAGGCGGTATAGAAGTGAAATACAACTGAAACGGTTTAAGACAAAGATCACAGACTGATCACAGAGCCAACGATTTTAGAAAGTCAGATGTTTTAAGAAAAATAGTGGATAAAGAAAAGAAAAGCCAATAAAGAAGCGGAGAGAAGAGATGCCAAGAGGATGAGGAGGATATGTAAAACGGATGTTGATTCTGGAAAGTTCCCAACAAAAACACCTGGCCTCCTAATTAAAACTTCGACTCTTCTTCTCCAGTAAAAAACGAGTCCTTTGTGACACATGAACCTGGGATACACCCGCTGATTTTAAACACAACATAAAACCCTTAATTAGGTACAGGAAATGAATAACTACACCAGGTTCAACATCTTGCTGCGTGTTTGGCACATCCTTATGAAACCATAGTTACACTGCAGATTTGGATATCAGCAGGGCTTTTATTAAGGATTGGTCTGAGGGCTGTAACAACCAACATCTTGGCTTTAATTGACTGAAAGAGATGGATAGGCATTATAGTTTACATGCATCATGGGCTGTTTGGAAAGTAATGATGCCGATCAACATTTATGCTCACTAAGATGAAATTTAATTAAAGATAACCTCATCAGACTATTTTTGAGAATTAAAAATAGAGGTAAAATTACAGTCTGTTTGAAATTATTTACATTGTACCAATTAAACAAATAAAAAAATTACTGAAGGAATCTCATGTATAAAAAAGATTAAATCCTCTACAGTTTGCAAAATTCAACTAGGTGCAAATTTATTTCAGATCAATGAAATGCATGATCCAATTGAAATTCTAGTGCAAAAGAAATCTAATTCAGTTGATCACCTAATTTCTTATTCATTTTACATCTGAGCAAGTGTTGCTGATTTTGCTCAAAGTTGAGCAATCATGTTGCAACAGTGGAGCAAAACATCTCTATATATTAACAGGAACAAACCTCCAGCAGAACCAGAACAGAATGAGTGGCCCATCTGACTCAGTGCTCATTATTAATATTTTACAGCTTGACTGTACGCCACCTGGGCTTAAATAAAATAAACGGACTATTACAAACATATATTTATGCTTGAGGTTTGATTACTATCAAAACATGTGTTGCTCAGTATTAAGCTGCTCTAAAATTCAAAGTATAAGAACATTTATATCAGCTTTGAATGCTTGAAAGCTTTGAAGCATTCAAAGTGTCCCAATCAGTTGGCTACAAAACTCAACAACAGAAAAATAATTTCTCTTTTTCACTAGATGCTAAACAAATCTTTACAGGATAAATAACGACACACAGTAATGACATCAAACAGGAGTGGGTCCTTCTGGTCCTTCAGCACTGGTTTTGTGCTTGTTGCAGAGCAGTGTTTCTTAATTTCGAACCTCTGGGAACACTGCCCTGCATGTTTTAGGCATTTCCCTTCTAACAAGCTTCTGCAGGACTTAATGGCATGCAGAGGAGGTCATGCAATCATATGAATCTGTTCTGGAGCAGAGACGCATGTAAAACATGCAGGGCAGCGGTCCCTGAGGATCGGACTTAAGAAACACTGTTGTAGAAGAATCACTGGATTTAAACGAATGAATAAAGAGCTGAGTAGTTTGAGCCTTGATGACAGAGCAAAGAGATAATCTAAACCCTTTAAATTAGCTGTCAGGATGCATATTTCAAATGTATATTACAGAGACGGCTGAACTACGAAGACTGACTGGACAAGAATAGCAAACTACAAGCAGTTTAACAGAAAAAGTGTAAACAAAAAAAGCACCGTCATAACGGCTCTCAGTCAGAATAAAAATAGTTTGATCTGATTAATTATTTGTTAATTATTGCAAAACCAAATCTAAAACGTACTGTCCACTGATTTGACCTGTCTAACTTTGCGGAGATGATTATTTCTACCAAGAAAACATCAATTTAGAGCTTTGTGGCAAAAGTGTTGGCTTATTAAAACAAATACTGTATCACGCTGCTTAAGTGTCTATGAACCAAGTGCTAGATAAAGAAATTAGGTTCAGAAGAAACTGAGAATCCCAGACTTTTTGTCCTTGACTAAATTTAGACACATGCCAAAGGCTTGGTTTTGGTTTGTTGTCATTTAACATCATCTTAAATATAGATTACTGATTCAATAAAAGAAGATAGCAAAGTTAAACAATGTTTTATGTGCTAGTAATTTTCTACCATCTATTAGAGGTTCTTCTCTTCTATCTAATAAGAACCTCTTTTTTTCAGTCTCAGGCCAAGAAGGCTTTCAAAAAGGCCTCATCCATACAGCTTGAAGGTGTAGCTCAGGTTAAATGTGGCTTTAGGTTGAAACATAAAATAACTATAAACTATATTTCTGTAATTTAATTCAAAAACTGACAGGAATATGTTTCAAGCATTTATTTCTGCTGACGTTGATGATTGTGGCTCACATCTAACACAAACCCAAAGTATTAGCTGTTTTAATCACCATGATATCACAAAACTTGACTAGCTAACTAACTCACCTCACCTAAGACCTAAAGAGAACCTCAATGCACAAGCTGAAGGCTCTTATTAAACCTATGGGCTTCCAAAACAAAGCAAAGAAAATAACTGATCACTTCCATCAAGCTATTTCTTTTAATGGAAATAGTCTAACCAAATATTTAGTGTGTATACTCGTAACAAAATGGTAAAGAGTGTATTTATTAGAAAAGTTGACCCTTAAACAGTTTCAAAATGTTTTCCATCTTATTATTTTAAAGTTATTCATATTGCTTTAGCTTAACAATATTGTAAACATGCTTGGCATGCTATCCCAGGTTTGTTTATGGTAGCAACATACTACAGTTTACATGCAAGCATCTGGTTTTATGACAAACACCAGGTCATTTGAATGTTATTTCTGTTAAAGAGTACATTTGTGGTTTCCTTGTAAGTACTCACCATTGTTTGTCCCAGGTGCATGTGAGTGGCCGGCCCATCACTTCCTGTTTGCATAGCTGGATGACGTCACTGATTACATCACTGGGTGAAACTAAGTGAAGGATTTTCTTCTTCTTTTTCTTTTTGCACATTATTGTTTGTTCCCTTTAAAGTAACTTTGAGCATGGAGTGTTTTATTTTACAAACCATGTAGTTTTGTAGACGAGTTTGTAAATTAGATCAATAATCTTATTCTTGTTTCTTTGTTTAAATTAGTCAAATGGAACAGGCTAAAGAGGTGTGAAAAAACAGTAAGCTTTAGTCAACTAAGAGCTTAGTTGTGGATTTGAACTTGAAATCAAGCAAAAATGAGGTTGAGCCTAGTTAAATTATATATGAAGAAGAAATGGCAAAAGCAGTGGGACAGCGAAGGCAAGGCTAGATATTATTATAGTATCCAAAATGAAGTCTGTGAATTTAGGAAATACTGAAGTTGATGATGTCATATTAAAGATGATATTTGGTCACAATGGATTAAACAGCATGCTTAAAATAATTACTAAAGATGTTGCTGGATTTATTGAATATTGTGGACAAATGGAAATAGGGGAGCATATATTCTTAGATTGTAATAAATATTCAAATGAGAGATGTATTAGTCAGAAAGCTTTACAGCAATAAAAGTAGATGAGGGATAAGGGAACTACTTCAAAGATAATAAAGGGGGGATAAAGTTTTTGTTAATTTTTACAGTTATTTTATTTTGAAGAACGGGTACTTTGAAAATTATATAATGTGGATCAATACTCAAATATAAAAGGTGGCAGTAATTCACCTTGAAGTTAATTGCCAACCTCAATGAAAACACAAGAAGAAGAAGAAGAAGAACTGAGTGTTTAAGATCGCAGAAATTAATGTTATTGAAAAAAATCCTCATACTTTTCAGTGGGACCACAGACCTGCATTAAAAGTCATTCTTATGTAATAGCTGCATTTCTCTGAGATACTGATTCATTGTTTTCTTTAGTAGTACCATATAAAAAACTTTAGAGAAATCACTATGTGTGGATTGAATCTGTATAATATAAAGCTTTCCCTTTTTGAATTGAATTGCTGAAGTAAATTAGTTTTTTGGGTTTTTTTAACTTATTGAGCTGCACCAATAAAGTCACAGGGTAATGATTTCACTTCTCTATTATGAAATGTTACACTCATCAAGCAAGATGTCAGAGTTTGTCAAATATTATTTTCCCTCATCGGAAGACAATCAGGCCTAAACAAACAAACACAAATGTATGTCTAAGTGGGGTGAAGAAATCTGATGAACATTGTGTATTAAAAGGTTTACTCAACTAAAACAAGAGACTACAGAGAGGTTTAAAGTGCTAAAATACTCATACATGAACCACAAATAGTCTTAAAATTGAGTAATTGTGTTTGAATTCAAATAGGTTGTGTTGTCCTTGACCCTTAACCCACAGTTTTGAAGAAGCTTCTGCAGAAACCAGACATGTGTTACTCTGGACAATGAGACATTTTCCAGTTCTGAGCCATTTGCAATAATTCGGGGGGAAAACTGAAGACAGAACAAAAGTGTAGATGAAAATACAAATTAGGATCTCAATGAGTTAAGTTGGGGTGACGTGGAAACGTAGAGATGGGAATTCAGTGATGATGATGATGATGATAATGAAAAAGCGTCGTGATGAACACGCAGGCTAGTGGGAGGCAGAGAGGAGGTGTAAGAGGGATAAGAAGCAGGGGATTGGAGTGGTGGTAATGATGATAGCACGGGATGATGAGACAGCATTAAATAAGAAATGATTTGCAAGACGAGACGGGAAGCAAGAAGCTCTTTCTGTGATGATCTAGATTTTGGGGGTTTTTAATGTGGAGGAGGAGAGTAAGCAGGTACTCAAACACAGAGAGGAAAAGGAGCAGCGAGAGGACAAGGAAGGAGGAAAGGGCAAGTAGAAGGAAGACAAAATGAATGAATACATAAAACGTGATGTTGACTGAGAGATTTCCCGTTAATTGCATATTCCCAGTGATTACACAGTGGGATGTTGTGCTGCATGACAATAACTTTCTCCAAGTCTGTTCACACATACACAGACTTTAATAAAAACTTTAAAAACAAAAGAAACAGCACATGCACTTACTTTCATCATGACTTCCTTCATACCATTTTCAACATTTTCTAAAATTATGACTTAAAATTATGATTTTAACCAGAATGGCGATCAGAGTTGGAGTCTCTCCTTCCAGTTGAGCAGTGGTTCATGTGGATTAACTAAAGCTTTTAAACTGACAAAATAACCATTTAACGTTCAGCTCCAAATTATAGAAAACCCAATCTCATGCCTGGTTCACACAGCAAGATATTTATGAATGAGGAAAGCCAAACTGGTCTGTTCAGTTTTTAAAATGTTGCTTTAAAAATACAGAGCAACTTTCTACCTTTGATAAAACCAAGGAAATATGTAGCAACGTATTGCAGTGATGAATTATCCTTCCACCAAAGCACAACTAGTTTATTTATATCTGAATTAACATTTGAAACAGAATGACCGCTTTTAAACTTTCCTGAATATGAAATCCTTGGAAACTGAGAGAATCTTTAGACATGTTTGGTTTGAGAGAGTAAAATATTTTCCTAAAATATTTGTGGAAAAAGTAAAAATTTAAGCTGAAATGCATAGTTATAGTTCACTTTCATTATGACTTCTTTCAAACCATTTTTAGCATTTCCTCAAAAAGCCAAATATATAATTGAAGTCAAAGAGTAAACTATTATTTGAACTGTTTGATCAGATTTTAGCTTTTAGTTTGAGAAGTGTGTTTAATCTTTGTGTTGAATGCAAATCCTTATCTTTAGAGGTCTGCAGAATTTATTGTCACTCCGGAGAGGAGCTCCAGAGTCTGAGAGGTGCTGAAAGAAGAAATGGACTGACTAAAAATATCTCTAAGGTATCTATAATACAGAGGAAAGAAATCATCCTGGGAGTGTTACAAAATGTGTGCAAGCACAGAATTCCAGTGCTACCAGCTTTGTTGTACATGCCTGAAAGGATCCTGGCACTGGGGGAGAAATCATAAAAGTCATCAGTGTTAGCATGCAGAGAGAGGTGATAAATATTCAATTATTCTTGTAAGTCAAGTAGACAGACGAGCTGTCAATAAATATCAGGTGAAAGTCAGTGGAGAAGTGAGCATGCAGCAGAGGTTCACAAATACCAATTGATTAGACTTTAAATTGTTTCATTAAAAGGAAAACCTGCACAACAGAAGGGGTTGTGCGAGTTTTCTGTTTTTGTGCAGCATGCTCTATTCATTCTGTTTTTCAGAAAAATATTATTGCACAAGGGGTTTTAAAGTCTGACAGTACATCTCCTTCAACCCCTGCATCAGATGAATACTAACTCAATAAAAGAGGCTAAAATGTGATTTGGAATTATGTGAAAACCTTGTGCAAAGAGACGATATCGGAGGAAACATGGGTTGTGATGGCAAATGTGACAAGACGGAAAACAAATCTTGCGATCTATACATAATTTGGTTATCCTGCATGCAGCATAAAAGCAATTCTTGCAGCTGATTCAGAACTTATTGAGAGATAAAAGAAGAAATCTTGTTTAAGGGAAGAAGGAACAAGTGTGCCTTGATAATTTTTAATTGCATTTTTTTGTAAACATCAGGACTTGGCAGTATGTACTGAAATACATCTTTAATTTATATACCTTAAATCCTGCTATAGATCAGTGATTTTTCACTTATTCATTCTAATGAGTGTGATCCTTCTGCAACAGTGTCTTCATCAACATAAAGAAAGGTTGGATTTTGATAAATGGAGAGCAACACAGATCAAGCTCTTTCCTCACTCCAAAGGCAGGAAATGAAGTTCAGTCAGAGCTAAAACTGTTTGACCTCACAGTTTAAGTATATGAAGGGAAATAATCAAATGTACACGACCCGGCAGTAACAGCCAATTGAAAATATTTGACCCTTCTTTAGTCGTATCTAACCAAAACCAAGCTGAGCCTGTTGTCTGTCTCCTTGTTCAAGTCGATCGGCCTGATGGCTGGTAATCACCAACCGCCCACTCCAACGGCCCGTCGCTCTCTAATATCCCTGCACGGCTACAGATACATGTCCTTTATGCTCGCACACACATGACATGCCAGCCACCGGCCCACACACCCCGACACACGCGCACACACACGCCTTGAAGATCAATTCCAATTCCCCTGTTAGATAACAAATCAACAGACACTTTTCATCTTTTTAGCTCCTCTCACTCTTTCTACACTGTCTTCTTCTCTATATTGATCTCTGTCACTCCCTCTCTCTCTCTTTCTGTTGTTTACTTTCTTTCATTATTCCCCTTTTTCAATTTTACTCTCACTTCTACCGTTTATTCCATGCTGAGGTTTTTCTTAGATTTCCTTTTTCTCTCCTTCCTGTCTCCCAGACTGTCTCCCTTTTTCGCCGCTGACATTAATACCTGTGCCCTCCAGACTCCAACACACGCACACACGCACCCCTACACACGCACACGCACCCCCTTCTTATTTAATGAAGTTAATTTCCACTCTGTGAACAGCTATTGAGCCACTGCAGAGGTTGCACATATCCATTTATATTGAAAAGAGAAAATCTGTATTCCTATGTCTTGGATCTATCTACCTTGTGGCTTGTGTGGGTGACATATGCATGCATTACATGCATGGCTATTCCTCATGATAGAAGTGGTTTTCATTTACTTACCTTTGAAATCCCTAGGAGTACTTTTGGTCCTGATTTATGCAGATAAGATGTTTATAATTTTGTTTGTCTGGCATCATCTAATCATTCCTTAACGTAGAATTCTGTTTTTGTTTTTTGTTTTCCACAAATATTTAAGTTGATGAAATGGAAGTTTCCGCTTCAGTCCTTGGTGGAGATTTGTTAGAGAATGTCAGTGAACAAAGAGTATAATGAAGACAAAGGAATATAGCAGGTAGATCAGGAATAGAGTTTCAGAGAAATTAAAGCAAGATTAGGTTCCAAAATTATATCTCACGATAATAAATATTCCAAACTTTGAACATTTCACAATGTAAAGTGGAAAGGGTGCAGCACAACCTGATCCTCCACCCAAACTGACGGGCCGTGCCAGGAGATCAAACAGGCCTGAGGTGACTCTGGAGGAGCTGCAGTCATCCACAGGTCAGGTGTGATCATCTGTAGACAGGGCAGCTGATCATCCTGCACTCCACAAATCTGGCCTTTGATTAATGAAAAAACACATGAAGTCTCATGTGTTTTGCAATGAGGCATGCAAGGATTACAACAAAGACGCAAAAACGTCAATGTCCAGATTGAAAAACACCCCAAAACGTGAATAGTTTACACAATGTATTAACTTTGTAAGGCTGCATATTCCTGGCACACTTTTTAGATTTCAACTGAAAACAATCTATCAATTACTTTTCACACCACACTTGAGTGTTTGTTTTAATTTAAAGATAACAAACTCTATTTGTGATTAAAATGCCACACAAAGTGAAGCAGTAAAGCACTTTAAAACTTAACAACTCCTTGTGTATCTGAGGTTGACAACATAGAGAAAAACATCTGAAAAATGTGTAATAAGTTCAACTTGTGTATTGAAGACACCAGATTCAGATTGCCTTGCAGGTTGTCATTGTTCAATCAGTGCCATGCTGATAATTCAACACAAAATATTAATCCTAATTAAGCTGCAGAGCGATAACTACCTTATTCTTTTCCCACCTACAGCTAAAACAGCAGCCGCAAGACAAGATGATTGAATTTGAGTTGTCACGCAGGTAAAAAAGCACACCTTCGCATGCTTAAAAGGTATAAAAAGCAACAACTTTACAAAGTCCATTGTCGTGGTAAAGATCTCTTACATAGACTCAAACGTCTTAGAGCATCCCAACATCCATTGCAGCCCATTACCGACAACTATATGTAATTATATTTCACATTCTGAGAAAACAATTTACATGCGTACATAAAAAGATGAGTCACATATGATGCATTTTTATTTACCTGTAAAATAAATATTGTATTCCCTACTTTCTGTGTTCATGTATTTTTAGTCTTTTGGGTGGAATGCTACTATTTTTATTTATAAATTCAAATGAAATTACAGCCTTTTCCATCAAAAATATCTCAATTAGATCCAATTTAGTCTTAGTTTCACTGCAGTCCCTCAATCTGAGCAAGAATGAAACAAGCTGGAGAGGGAAGCACTTCATCTCAGCAGAAAGAAGTTTCCAACAGAACTATTTTTAAGATGGGCAGCTATAACTACAGCAGCTAAAACTGGAGCTGAGGAGGATAGGAGAGAGACAAAGCTGGGAATGTTGGAAACAAGGAGCTGCCCAGAAAAATGAACAAAACAATTAGAAACAGCAGGGGGATAGATAGCAACATGAACTGAACAACATGTGAATAGCATGGCTAAATATTTATATACTGAACAGCACTGGTAACAAAATCATGAATTCAAAGTTTTAAACCTTCAGATGTAGCAAACTAAGGGGATCTAATCTTGTTAGATTAGGGATGATAGTGGGATTTTCAGACTTGCAATTGAAAATGTATATACATACTATATGTACATATATATCGTTCACAGAAACATCTCAAATGTTTACCCCTGATTGAAAAAACATAGCTTATGCAGCGCTGACTGGTGCTGTATCCTCAGTAATGCTGGAGAATGTATTACTTCTTTACAGCTTCTTCACAAATGCTGAAGTGTTTGGCTGTAGGCAGCAGCAAGTAAGAGAATTAGGTGAGGCTTATTAACATTTTTATGAATTATAAAACTTTGAAAAATATGCAAATCATCTTACAGCATGATGGGGCTAATTAATATAAACTTCAAGAGAGAGAATTAAACATGTTTAAAACATAAAATGTCTTGCAATATATTCTTTTTCAAGTTTTTGTCAACTCACGCAAAAAAATATTGTTACAAAGTGACTCTGGGATTGTGACAAAAAAGAGGGAAAATGACAAGATTTAGAAATCTGCATTTAAAAAAAGTGTAAAATAAAACAGGTTATTGGAAAGGCGGAGAAAATCAAACTGATAAAGTAACCGAACCAGACTGAACTGAACTGAACCAGACTGAACTGAACTGAACTGAACTGAACTGAACTGAACTGAACTGAACTGAACTGAACTGAACCAGGACGACAAACCAAAACCCATTAAGGACAGGTGAGGGGAAGGAAAGGCCCAATGTCCCTCCCCTGTATTTTATGACCATGATAAAAAATGCGTGGTGATTGTGATCACTGCTACGTTGCTAACAGATACAACTGAAACAGCAGGGGGATAGATAACAACAGTTGCTAACAGATACAAATGTTAGCAACGTGGTTCAGGGGTTCACTGAGATTTTTCATTGCTCTGAAGGAACTAATCAGTACCAGAAACACCACCTGAAAGTCTGCTTACTTTTTACTCTAGACTCGTATGTCTAAAAACCTTAGATGTGTACATAATATACTAGATTAAATAATTAAAATAAGGCGTGTAACCTAAGTCAATAAAAATTCATCCTTTGAATATGTGCTGACTCTTGATTGTGTGCTTTAGGTCTGCAGCTTAAATGAAGTTCAAACATCTACATCCCTCAATCCCTCAGCTTCTTTGTTTTCTTCTCCTCTCTTTGTTTCTCCTTCCTATTAGTTTAAGCTTACAAAATCAAAGGTGGTTATATATATATTGGGCTGCTGCATGTGATGCATTTTGATGAGGGTAATTTCATTATTTATGCACGTAGCTAACTTTAACATCTTGTTCTACAAAACATAGCTATCATGTAATGTTCTGGATCAGAGACACAGATTAGCAGGTGTATGCTCATTAGCAAAATTCTTCCTAAGACTACACAACTACATAACAAAGTCTAATGTAATGTAATAAGCTCTCACAAAAGAAAAATGACAAAATACAACATTTAAATTTAGCATGTTTGTCATTTGGATTCATCAATTTAATTGTGGATCCTGCCAGTATGTCGTCAACATTTATCATGGGATTTTAAACCTCTTGATACTGTGAGTATCCTCTTTTCTATTTTTTTTTTAACCACTGAATCTAATAATACCTCATTTGTATTGCTTTCATGACTGAAGAACATTTATATATTTGGCTACTTTTGCTTTGATGTATTTTCTGACAGCTGAACTGAACTCAGTATGCAAAGTGTTTCATGCTTTTCTTAACATTATGGTTGTGCTTGTGATGGAGTGTGAGCGGTAACAGTGTCCACCTTGTCTAAGCTCTTTACCCGCAAATTAATCTCTACAAGGGCAAGCAAAAAACCAACATGTCGCATCTTCTATTGCTCAATAGCTCTTATCTGAATCCGAGTTCACAGTCTGACAGTTAAAACGAATGGAAACACAAAGAGCCGGGAACAGGCAATGTTTTGGAAAGGAAAAGTTTCACCATCTTTGGAGGTCACAGGTAACTCTTATAAAATTGACTTTGTCATGTTCTCGTGTTTGCATGACTTTCTCACTCTAGTAGGTGTCAAAGAATTGAGCTTTTTCAATAAATTAAATTGAGATTATCTACTGTTACTAAAGCCTTCCCGCTTCATTATGTTTAACAAATGCTGCAAACCGATTTTAAAATCTACTTAGGTAATTTAACGCTCCTAATGCTCAGAAATCACTGACCACACATCTGTAAAATCTCCCTTTCATTATTTTACTCAGAAGCTTTGTCAAGACTTCAAACTTTACTAATTTCTGTTCTGTTATCACGTTTAGTTCCTGCAAATTTAGATAAGAGCTGAAACATGCTAAGATTGAACCCCTTTGCCTATGAATATGTTTTTATTAACTTGACTGATGTGTTTCTGCTGAGATTAGATTACTGATATTGTTTCTTGTGTCATTTGTAAACGGCAGACAAATTAAATCTATAAAGAAAATGCCATAGACAGAAGATATGTTTCTGAATAATATTCATCAGGTGCAAGCTTAGTTTGCTGTAGTAATCATGATATGAGTGAAAGTTTAAATCTAACATAGACTTTACACAGAAATCACTAAAAAACTTAAACAGCAACTGCTATTATTTCCAATCTGTAACAATTTTTAAACTGTAAGACTTGTGAGGCATTTTCTTCTAGAAAAGTGTATTTTCTCTGTGTGTTTGCATTTTGGGGGTAAAAGTGAAAATCACTAAAGTAACTTGTTGCATTCATTGAAAGTTGACCCATTATTGTCTGTTTGAATCTGCATGGCAACCAAGAACTTTCTGGATGTATTAATGCTTAATATCTGGTTGAAATCACTTCTGAAAATGTTTGTGCATCGTAATTAGGACTTTTGTTCTGAATTTTTCTTCAGCTCTATGTACCGAAAACAAGGATTTCTCTTTAAATCTCACTGTCACACATAATCAAGCTCGATGTCTTTCAGTTTCATTTATCTTAATCACTGTGATTTGTTTGCATGTTTGTTATTTTAATTGCTAACAGGCATCTCCATCTATGGCATGAAATTATCATCATCAGACAGTATTGTTTATTAAATCTAGCAAGACTAATTTAATGAATGTACCAATCTTATGAAATTTAGTAAATTCATATGAAATAATGTTATTAGAGATTAAATATTTAGGGACATTTAAAGAAAGTCTCTATGGATTTGATGTTCCCTATTTTGTCTGTGAAAACTTCTGCTAGTAACTCAGACTTTGTTTCTGAACTTGGCTCATAAAAATCAGATCAGTTATTCAAAATCAGATCAATTTTGTGTGTTTATGATTATACAGTTTTATATTGAACAGTATAATAATAAAAGTCATAAAAGCTTTGGTTAACGATTTCATGGGCAGCTTGGGGTTTTAGTAAAAGGCAAGACCTTGAAGCATGACTGGTTCAAAATTAAAGTCATTCATTAAATTAGAATATACGTTCAGATGAGGCTTGTTTGTCAGATTAAAAGTATATTTTGTAAATAACCTTCAATCAGGAATTAAACATCCTTTTCATTAAGCCCCCATTTCCATTTTTAGACTATTTTATTGATCTGATATGATATTCTAAGCAGAAAATCCTCTTAATTAACAGAAATAAAAGCTTAACATCAGTCTGTTATTCTAGCTATAATTCATTTGGTGAACTGAGTTACTAAATCAACTTTTCAATATTATTATAAATGATTGAATATGACTTTTCACTAAATCTTTTTATTTTTTAATTTTGCACAGCAGCAGAAGTCATACTCTGAAAAGAGGACAAAGATGTACGCGTCAGAAGAGAAGCAGTCAGCAGATAGACTGGAAAACCGAGCACTGAGACTGTGAAAAAAGCAGAGCAAAAGATGAGAGCGGTAAGAAGGTAAATTGACTTTGAGGAGGTTAAACTCTGAGTCTATACCCAGAAGGGACTGATTACGATAAGAAGAAGAAACGAAGAGGAGAGCAAGATTTCATTAAGAAATTGGTGGTGAGAGGCATGGAGGACCGAGAGTGTTGCCTTTTATTCTTTTGTCTTTTTTTGCAAGCGTTAGTAGACAAGCTAATTAGTTGCTAACTAATTACCTTGTTTTGAATCAGTAAGTCACCTAGGCCCAAGCTTTGACCTCTCAGCTAAACAGTGAATAAATACGCCCTGCAGGGCATACAAATAAAAACACCTTGAGCAACGTACGTTCAGACACTTACGAAATACACATGCAGGAAAAATTGTTTTATAAATAGAGTTGTAAAGCACTTTAGGCGTATTCAGGTGTGAACATTCGCTGCAGTAAGACTTCATCCAACATGCTCAGTGTCTGAGTGGCATGTAAAGCTGCTACAATTCATTCATTGCTTCATTCTGTCTGACCAAACATGGCGGATAGTGTTGGGTCCTAAAACGCTTCGCAAAGCCTGACAATAAAAATAAAAGAACATTTCTTTATTATCTTGCTGGGAGGTGGCACTTTATACTCATAATTCATACTTAAGAGTGCAAAACCTTTTATTTTGTGCAACAAATAAAAACATTTAGCATTTTTGGGCAGATAATATAAATTTTGGAAAACCTGATGGCTTGAAAAATTAGATGACAGATTAATCAGAAACAAATACTGTAAAGCACAATCTCACCACACTTGAAATGTATTTGTGAATAATATGTATGTAAATATTAGGATTTAAACAGTCGCTTGCAACGTTGAAATGACACTATGCTGTAGTTTTGATATATCATAAACCATATTGTTATACTGGACTTTTGGAGGATTTTGTATAATAATAATAATAATAATAATATGTTTTATTTCTCAGCACTCTCGGTCATTGTACAATAAAAAAGATAAACTCCTCTAAACATTCAAACTCTCTCCATCCCTCTCATTTAAAGCCGGTCTGTTTTAACCTGTTGTCCTCTCTCTCTCTCTGTAATTCACCCACAAACATGCGTATGAAGAGACTTTCCAGGTGTTGCTGTACTGCAATAACAGACTTATAGCTCCCTAAGTGTAATCAGGTCTTGCCTCATTGTGTCTTAAATCAGATTACATATTACTGTAATTGTGCAGCACACAGATTGAATTACACTATGAAACACAATTAGCAGACGCAGCTCAATTATTTTAGCCTGTATTCAGGAGAAACGTGTTGAAAATTATCTCAGGTTTAAACTTTCCTCATCAGTGGAAAGAGAAGGTTTTGTTCACATTTTAGAGGTGAAATGATACATTTTATATAATGAACTCACAGTGTTGGTGTTGCTTCTTCTGTTGCTTCTTCTGGTATTTCAATAATAAACAAAATGGAATTAACCCTCTATTGCAGGACTTTTTATTTTTTGGGGGGGAAAAATATTTTCCTGCATTCTTTAGATGCTTGGTGGTCCCTAATTGCATATCAATCATAAAATCGGACCCTGACACCTCCCGGAACCAGATTTGGGTTTGTTGCCTCAGGGCAACATTGTGCTACCAGGGGTCTAGAACATCAAGGTTTTTTACAGTGATTATGAGAAGTAAAATACAAATCAAACAAAAACTAAATTCATAACAAAAATTAATCAGACATGGTTCCAACTCGCCAAATATAAAATAAACAACCAACATTCATTAACGAATGGTACATTTAAGCAAATTACTAAAACGAGCATTTGTGTGTTTGTATATGTGTATGTTTGGTGGAGTTAGAATAACTAAGGATGTTGCCATCAGTTTTTTTCCCCCATTATATGTAAAACATCAGGAAGGAATTTCTTGCTGATGTGAAAAAGAGTGTATATCAAATTTCTGATACTTGATTATTGACATACCTGTGAATCACCATCTGTTTATCTGATTATCTATGGGCTGTAGCAACCAGATTCACATCAGTGACTGGAGTTAGGGCTGCAGCTTCTTTTTTTAAGAGTTTGTAGTTCTGATTTTTTTGGGGGTAGAATTTGAACCGAGCAAAGGACAACATTTCCACCAGCTCCCATATCTGGTAGATTTGGTGTAGATTTTAAAGTTATACAGAACGCTATCTCCACCAGCCATATGAATGACCCGGCAGCCCCATATCTTTGGTTTTAGCAGGTATTGCTTCAGTCTTTGCCTGTCTTGGAATAGGAACATTTGTTAATTGATGACCAGCTTATCACACTTTGGGACTGAAGTTAGTTTTGAGGATAAACAAACAATGAAATAATGGTTGTACAGTGGATCCTCATGTTTTCATCGGGAATAACTCCAACTTATGAACCATTCACCTTTTGTCAATTAAATGATCTTGCATCCATCTCCTGTTGCTCTTAGTCATTAATAAAGTAAAAAAATTGGTTGTGATTATTATTTTGTAATCAACTGCATATCAACGCACTAGAATAATATTGTCTGGACAAAAGAGCCCCAAATGCGCAAAGTTCCCCTGAGGCAACAAGCAAAAAAACACAGTTTTAGCATATAAATTATTTTTAAAAAATTGTTTTGAAATGATCTACAATGCTTCTTTACATACTCACAGACATGAACATATTTTTAGTTAGTTACCCAAAATTTAAACATGAAGAAAAGTGATGTATAACTTACAAGTAGGAGGCAAGGTGTTAAATGCAACTCTGCTTCATAAAAAGGACTGCTCCTCTTGCAAGTAAAAGGTCACATGAATCTCAACATCTTTTATTTGGACAAAAATATGTCTGGTGGTACTTTAAATTATGCCATAGAGGGTTAAACAGACTTTAAATGTATCTTTTGTTATGGCACATTAGAGTCTGACCTGACCTTTTCCACAAAAAATCTTGCATTTTTTAGGAAGCCAAGGACATTACGTCAGTGCCTCAGTTTATTTTCCAAAAATAAACTCTTCTTTTTTTTTTTTTTGGCAGTTTTGGGGTTATAAATACTTTAGTGAAAGTGAATCCAAATTTAGCAATGTTTATCATCATTTTCTCATGGCATGAAGTGCATTCCTTTTAAGGAGGTGAGACAAGATGGATCAATGCTTCTTGCATTCTCAGAGAGCCACATCCTACATGAAAGCTAGCCCTCAGTGCACCACTTAGTTTTTCAGAGTGTCAGAGGTGAAGCTCTTCTCTCTGGCCTCAGGAACACCAGACTGAAACATCATGCCCTGTGTGATCTCCACAGCTGACTCCACTCTGCACTTATGCCAACACTTCCCAAAAATAAACTCCAGGATCCTGAACAAACTTCTTTGAAGCTCTGTTTCATTCCTTTCCTAGCCATATCATCATGGTCGTTTAGGCTGCTGCAAAAAAGGATTCAGTGTAAACAGCATGCACTGAAACATTTATCACGCTTTGCCCATGTATGCACATATCAGACTTTTTGCAATTTGCATGACTAGATAGACAGATGTATTTTATTTCAGTCCAAATCACATTAAAAAAGAAAAAAAGAAAGACAATCAATTAAAAAAAAAAGAAAATAGTACATACAAAAGGCCCCTAACCATTCAGGAGGCGGTCATACCAATGTCTCCAAAATACAGATGAGTGTCTTACTGCATTATGTTTCATGTTAGTCAATAATAGGATGATCCTATTAATAGACTTGTTTAAACTGCAAATGAATTTAGACATACATTTTCTGAAAACAACCATCAAAAAGAGTTGACACGAGCAGATCCAAACGGTTCACTGGCACTGGTCCATCTGGGCTTTTTTTAACAAAAGTCTTCAGTCTACAGTGATGTACAATATGATCTAAACAAGTTCAGTTTCACTTCATCAGAACAGAATCCAAACTTACGGAGCAGGATATTTGCCTGAGCGTATAACATTCAAACCTACATGAACTCGATGGGTTATAGTTACGGGAAATGTCCGGCTGCCTTCGGCTCGTCGTTCTCGGCCCCGTGATTCAGCCGTTTCTGGAGCTGAATGACCTGGTCCAGCTCTCGGATCTGCCGGTCCGTTTTGTGGCTGACTAGCGCGAGGTAGAAGAGGACAGCAAAGACGATGAAGACGAGTCCGAACGGCACTCACAAGAAAGTGTTAGAGTCGTAGGAAAGCAACTTGAGCTAGACAGAAAAAAGCAGAAAGAAAATGTTGCTGGATTAAACAAATCACAAATTTAAATGGCTTTTATGTCACTGTACACTAAGTCATTTCCCTCCCCCAGTATGAGTGGCAACACAGCTGTAAATACTGCAAACAAAGAGACATCATTTCCTACATCAACTTTTCAAATAAGCTTCATATTAAAAAGATGAATAGAGCTTGCTGAAAATTATATTTTGTTTCATAATTCACAATAACAATCTGATGTTTTCCATGCTCAGTTGCATCCTGAAATCACATTTCTGCTCTTAGACTTTTCTGTGACTTTCGCCTTCATTTGTTTAGCAAGAGAGAGAGAGAGAAAATCCCAGGATGATGGGAAAGTATAAATGTCTTAGATTATCTCCAAACGTCTGGTTATCAGTTCAGTCGTCAAGGTTCTACAAGTCAATCATTTTCAAGTTTATGGCTAAGATGTCGAAATCAGTTTGTCACTGTGTGAAACATCCTCATCTGGTTTCCATTTGGTCCATCGAGGTGTGTGTGTGTGTGGGGTGTGTGGGGGGTGTGTGGGTGTGTGTGTGGTGGGGTAGGAAATCTGTGCAGCGGGTAGCTTGCATCTGAAAATAAAAAGACATATTTTGAATGAATAACATTCATTTTTGGATGAAAGTCAATATTTTCAGTTCAATATAATAAATGACGCTCGAGTGGAATGTTGTTATTGGTTTTATTTTTGTTTTGTTTGTTTGTGCTCTTAACGTGGATGTGTAAACCTTTTAAGCATAAATAAGGCCCCTAAAATTCAAACAATAAACCAGGGATGGTATTCATGCACAACTGACATCTGAGTAAAGAAGCAATTTAGACACTTTGCAGAAAAATGGTGTTCCATAATGTATTCTCCTTATGTACAAATAAATAAATAAATCGTGTCACAGTTAAGCAGGAAGGAAATCTTTAACCAAAATGTGGCTGGTGGATAGAAGAATAAGGAATACAGATCTATTCAATAAATTAGAATATTATCAAAAAGTTAATTTATTCAGAAACTGAGTTGACCAAGTGACACATGTATCACACAGACTGATGTTTTAAAACATTTATTTCTGTCAATTAGGATGATTTTCTTCCCACAGATAATGAAAACACAACATTTAAGATCACTATATTAGATCAAACCAACAAAAACCATTTTAATACCATCGTCTCATAACCAACCAGGATGGGGATGTTGCTAAAAACTCTCTGGATTAATGCATTCCAAAACAATACTTTGACGTTACACATAAATCAAGATATCAGTGGGAAAAAGAAAACCTAATAAGGCTACATAAAGACAGAAGTTCAGAGTCAGTAACTTACTCAGAACCACAGTTACATCAGTGTCTGCATCAGAAAACTCAGCTTGTCCTAAATAAGAATTAAACCAAACTTTCTACAAAACCTGTTTGCTGGAGCACGTCTAAGATTGTTTAAGAATATGTAAACATCCTCTTCAGAACACGAGACAAGAGATGTGAATTTGTCTGCGCTCCACTGAAGTACAAGACGGAGTGCCTTGAACATATGGTGCGATGCCTTCATTCTTGTATCCGGGCCTAATGAAAAACACACCATCCTGCTTGTCGTAAGCCAGAAGCTTGTAAACTGTGATTCAACTTTCAGCCTGAATGAACAGAAAAGGCCTTTCCATCTGATTTCACTTTTTCATTCTGTCACTCTTTTAGCCTCCCATCCCTTCCCGCCCTCCTGTCTTAATTTGTTTTGCGGGCCTATCTCTCTCTCGCACACTTTCTCATTGTCTCTCAAACATTTTCCCACTCACTCCAGTCCATACTTTTCTCCCTCACTTGCTTTCAATTACTTCTCTTGTTCATTTCTTATCACCTGGCCTTAATTCCTCCTTCTCTCTCCCTTTATCCTTCCAACTCCAAGTTCCCTTTTTAATTTTCCCCAGTTGATTTTCTGTGTTTGCTTGCTCAGCGTCAGTCTCTCATCTCCCTCCCTTTGCCTCATTATCTGTCTCTTCTTCTTATGTGTCAGTCTGTCTCCCTCCATTCATCTCTGTCCACCCACCTGTCTGGATTTACCATGTGCACATCATTGTGCTGTCATCCAGCCATCCATTTCTTGAGTCCTTTCTTTGTTAATTCTCTGCTGAGAAAGTCTGATTTTAGAAAATCAAGCAAACCCTGCAAAGAATTTTAAATACGGTTGAGGGTATTTTGTCTAAAGTACAGTATGCGGCTCTAGGCAGCACTGTGGTTCAGTAATTATCTCACTGTCATTTTATTGAAACAAAACCGATGGAGCTTTCTTGTTTCTTTTTCAGCATCCCTGATGGATTTCTTCACTGTTCGAAGCAAGCCAAATAAGGCCAAATAAGTGTTAACATTGTTTAGAAACAACAGAGAAATCGTTTACAGTTACAGCTCTGGTCCATCACCATGCTTCCTTATGGGAAACTCAGAAATTGGACCTACACAGTTTCTGGTTCCTTTTCTATGCCTCTATCTAAGCTACACCCAAAAGAGGGCGTTCCCTTGTAAAGTCACTTCCTCAACCTTACGTGTGTGTAGATGTGTGTGTATTTGAGCGTGCAAATAGCTAAAGGAAAAACACAGAATAATTTATCCGTAAAAGCATCTATGCTATTATTTATTTAGTTCAAATTTCCAGGAAACCAACAAGCTCAAATAGACTTTAGTAATTCTGAAAATAAACAGTGATTGAATAGTTTTACTGAAAAATGCCATAACCTTGCTTACAAAAAGAGAGTTTATTGCAACTTGAGTTATTCACTTATTTGTCAGAGTGTATGTATATATTGCAGGTTGTGTGTATAATTTAGGCTCGGTAATTTAATTTGCAATTAAATTTATGCAGTGAAATTGTTCACTGCATAATCAAAGCAAAATATTTCTAGTTCCTGATAAAAACGTAAGGCAGAAGAAACTCAATAAAATAAGGTTCACTTCAACTCCAACTACATATTTGTTTTTATAAGTGCTACAGGAAGCTGCAACAAGTAAAGGCAATAAAGATGGATGAGTTTAAGTACCTCAGGTCAATCAAACGTAGTAATGGGCAGTGCATCAGGGAGGTAAGGAAGAGAGCTTAGTCAGGATGGAGTGGGTAGGTGGAAGAATGTCAGGGGTGAATTATGACAGGAAATTAGCTGCAAGCATGAGCAGGAAGGTTTTCAAGATGTTAGCAAGACCGCCGATGATTTATGGCTTAGGGATTTCGGTGTGGCGAAGAGACAGGAGATGTTGCTGAAGGCGGCGGTCTCAGTTGGGTTCGATTTACAGTGGGAGGGACCAACATGGACAGGATCAGATATTACTTCATTAGAGGCACAGCTCAGGTTGATCAGTTTGGAAACAAAGTTAGAGAAGAAAGACAGAGGTGGTTTGGACATCTGCAGAGAAGGGGTAGCGGATAAAATGCATGTTGACTGTGGCGCTGCCAGGAGGGAGGAGAGGAAAGCCGCAGAAAAGAAGAATTTATCCAAAATGATTTGTAGAGTGTTGGTGTGACAGAAGAGGAGACTGTGAAAGGGACCAACGTAAGGAAGAATGATGATCTGCTGAAATGCACACATTTCCTGCAGTAACATTCTACATTTTTACTAAGCATAATCTCAAAAGTTTTGTGTGACTTTCTAACCAAGTGAACCCAGTTTCTTTTATAAACACTGAGATAAATCTTCCAGGATGGAATGGATTAATTTTCCATGTCTGAAAGATTATAAACCAAATAGTAAGAAAACATTTGTATTTCCAAACTTTTGTTCTTCCCCCAATCACTAAAAGCTGCATTTTCCTTATTGTGACATTTAGTCCTGTCAGGTTCTGTGTTTTTCTGTGTTTATTTTCGAGTTTTCTGTGTATTTATTTCGAGTTCTGTGTCTCTGTGCTCTCCGTGTTGTCCTGTCTCCCCTTGATTGTTCCCATG
>CAEGAG010016077.1:0-31526 GCA_903067065.1 Brachyrhaphis terrabensis | reverse complement strand
GTGTGTGTGTGTGTGTGTGTGTGCAGCTCTCAGGTTAACCAACTGTTCCTCCAGCTGCATCTGCTTCCAAAGATGAATCAATCCCAGTTTTGTTTTAACCAATTACGAGTCAATCTGATATTTAAAACATCTATTTTCCTAAGTGAAACAACCTTTTATTTTTTTAATATACCCCAAACCTTCACCAAGTTACAGTGTAGGATGATAATGTTGTGTAATTACTGAGGTTTTACAGTATTTCCAGTGCAGAGGATCTTCTGTTACAGTAACTTTCCATTCAGTCTGTTTGGTTTTCTGTGGTTCATTGATTTAACAGGCAGAAACATAAAAAATGAGAATCTGTGATTCAGAATAAGGTCAGAGATTCTCATGTAGGATTCAATATGGCTCCTGAGCCATCGGAGGAAAGTCTGACTTTATTGGAGAGACAGAAATCAGACATAAACCAAAGACTTCCTGAGGACATATGAGCCTAAATTTCATTATTTAGACATAAAACAGAGGAAAAATTCACCATTTATGTAATTTGTTGCAGATTTCAGCAGCAAGGCAGTTTAAAGTGGTTTGCAACCAATTATGAAACAATGATAAACATTTTATTTCTCAAGTGCCGCCGTTGAATTAAGTCAGATTATGTCGGTCGGTGTTCAGTTTCTGCTGTTTTACAGTCAGTGATTCCGATGAGCGCCCCCATCTGGTTGCTTTTCAACCAGTCCTGTGAAGACACTGTTGCAGTAACTGAACTAAAGTTAAACATGGATGAGTTTCTCTGGATCTTGATGGGACATTATTCCTCTACACTGCAAAAACATAAAATCTTACCAAGTATTTTAGTCCAGTTTCAAGTGTAAATATCTTAGTTTACTGGAAATAAGATCAAACTAACTCATAAGTAACTTGATTTAAGGGAATAATTCCTTAATATGCAACATGAAGAAAACATCTTGTTAAAAGTTAAATAATCTGTCAATTGAACTCTGATATTTTCATCAATATTCAGGAATTAATCACTTAAAACAAACTCATATTCCTCGCTGAAAAGTTACTTATAAGTTAGTTTTCTCTTACTTCCAGCAAACTAAGATATTTGCACTAGAAACAGGACTAAAATACTTTTAAGATTTTGTGTTTTTGCAGTGTAATCCTGGAAATGTTCTCCAGGTGATGGAAGGCCGGGTTTGTAACTGTTTTATGTGTCTCTGAAGGTTCAGGTTCAGCCTGATCTTTAGACTTTAGCTTTAATAACAGAAGCTGTGCGTTGACTCTAGATCTATAGCCATAGATCTATAACTCTAGATTGTTCCTCTTTAGGTCCAAAGATAAAAACTTCAGTTTCTGTTCAGCTGGAGAAAGTTTTGGCACATCCACATATTTATCTGTTCTCAGCGTTTGTTCAGTGATTTGATGGGTTCAAAGGTCACCTGGTGACATCATAATGCAGAGCTGTGTGTCATCTGGTTTTATTTCCTGTGGTAACCTGAGCCGTATGGATGTTGAATGAGAGGAGACCCAGGACTGAGCCTTGGGGAACCCCACATGTGATTTCTGTCCGGTTTGAGGAAATTCAGCTGTTGATCAACAAACTCCCAGTTCTTTTGTAAGATCTGAACCGGTTCAGTTCTGAACTGGTTCAGAACTGAACCGCCTCCCACTGCAGAGACCTTCCTGTTTCCATTTCACTGTTTTCTCTGAATGAAACCAGAGAACCTAAAGGAGACGCAACCCGATGACCCGCCTCTTTCCAGAACCGAAACGTCTCTGTTCTGCTGAGGTTATCACACCAACATCTCATCTTCCTTCTGATCCGCAGAACAAAACAGATTGATGCACATCACACTCTGCGCTCACTGCGATGAAATGACTGAAACAAAATCAATGTTTCTTCATTAGAAGGAGCTGGCGGCCATTATGTGTGTTAAATGACAGCGACTCAAACCCCAGTGTGTGATTCTGCCTCTGGTTTCTGATTTCACTCAGAAATATTTGAACATCATGAAAACCGCCTGATGTGTAAAATGAGTAAATCCATTTCAAGCGTATGAGCTCAGTTGTTGGACAAAACAATCAGCTTGACATTTTATATCTTTGAAACGATTACGCCGGTTGGTTAGATGGGATCAAATATATAAAATAAAACCGTCGTCTTCACTTTGGGACTCAGTTGTCTGTGTAATGAGTTTTTAAAGGAGACCTATTATGAGAAATTAAAATGTTTTCCATTCGTGTCAGAACTGCTTCTGAAAACAACAGAAGTGCTAATAAACAGCAGCCATCCTGGAAAATGAGCCGTTTCAAAAACCTCCTGATTGTTTAGTAATAGGCTCTGTTACCTAGCAACCACAGCCAGGCCTTGACCGTTACCTAGCAACCCAGGCGGCGCTCCAGGTCAGCTGGTTTTATCGTTGTATTCACCGTACAATGGCTGCTAGAAAACACAAGTGTTTTGTTATTGACTTGCTATTCAGAAACCTCTTGCTGCATTTTTATTGGTTGTGCAGGAGGCTCCACTTCTGCTTTTCAAAGATATCCGGTTATATATTTGTGATTCTGTTTGCAACCATTTACAGGTGCGTGTGTAAACACATGATCCTTAGAAAACATGGAAAGAGCATGTTTTGTATCGACCAGAGGAAGCATAATAGATCATCTTTACGCTTCGTTGTGTCTCAGGTTCACAGACCGACTTCCTGCTTCATGCTAGCTGTCAGTTCTCCGTCCATAGAAGGTTTTGTTTATGTGATCGGCTTCTGCCTGGATACAGAGGTGGAGGATGACTGGCGGGCGGTTTGCGTGGTAATTGGCTTTCTGAGAGCGGACCAAAGGGGAGCTGAAGACCACTGAGGCTGTTTGAAGAGGCACCGTGATCCATAGCCAGGAAATGACTGCTGATGACTTCAAGCATCTCTCTCTCTGGATGTGTTTAAGAGGACGTGCTCTTCTGAATCCCTCCTCTCTCCCACTCACACTTATACCCACAATCCTCTCCTGCTGGAATACGTGTGTGGCTTTCCTCTCGCTCTACACGTCCTAATAAGGTCAGGGAATGAGGAACATGTTGGGTTTTAACACCACTTAGCCCCACAACCTCCAGTGAAAACACATAATAGCTTCATTAAATATGGAGTCAGACGAACAACGCTTGATTTGACATCAGTGTTCAGCAATTCAGATGCTAATTAAAAATTAGGATCTGAATGCAAGAAAAATCAACTTACTTCTGTTATTTTGACTTGAAAAAGGTTGATGTTTGTTTTCTCTAACTGACATGTTGGTTCTAAACAGCTTGAACTCCCAAAAATGGCACACAAACCGGATCGCTAGCTGAAGCATGCTAACACGATTCATGTTTTAAAAAGAGGGAATACAATAAACCGACTTTTTTATTCTTACTTGAGTAATCTGTTGCTTCTCTTTACTTGTTGGGTGCTGGACCCGCCTCTGGCGCTGCTATTACAGCTGTTGTAATTATAACTGTATGTTTGGAGATGGATGGATCTGATTGGCTCAGAAGAAGGAGAAACGCTCGGCGTGTCTTTGGTGGTTTCCTGTAGCATCTCTCCTGGATTTGATTAGTAAAGTTGCTCGGCTAATTTCCATTTCATCGTAACTCGACTGAGAAGAGAAACGGCAGCTGCTGCTCTGCAGCTGGAACACTTGAATTATTTAAAGGTGAAATAAATCTGCCTCCTTTGGGATTTGGTGCCACTTTGAAGTTAAGCTGCTGTGATGAAACGGTTTTTAAATTAAAGCGTTTTCTAATTCCACAGAAAAGCTAATCACCGCCGGGGACCTTAAATAGCGGCTCCGCTTTTAGCTGTTTGTTTCCTAGACGTTGGAGTTTTCTCTTGTTTCTTTCTTGGTCCTTAATGTTCAGATTCTGCTGAATTAGAAACTTTGGTGACAAAAATAAAGGCACAAGAATCTGCAGGTGCATCAAGGATGAATTATTATTTTGTTTACACTGCAAAAACACAAAATCTTACCAAGTATTTTAGTCTAATTTCTAGTGCAAATATCTTCATACACTTGAAATAAGACAAAACTCAATTACAATTAACTCTTCAGAAAGTTATAAGAACTTGTTTTAAGTCAATAATTCATTAATATTGTTGAAAATATTAAGGGGTTCAATTGGCAGATTATTCTTCTCTTTTTGTGAGAAATAATCTACCAGCAGAATTGAAACTTTTTCATCAATATTGATGAATTATTGACTTAAAGCAAGTGCTTATAACTTTCTGAACAGTTAATTGTAATTTAGTTTTGTCTTATTTCAAGTGTGGAAAGAAATAAAACAAAATAATTTCCTCAAAGGGTTTGGCTGGTTTGACCAAAAGAGGTGAATCTACTGAACCATCAGGTGTGAAATATTTCTCTGAGGAAACATTTTTCTCTTTCTTATTTTTCACTTTTGGTTCTTCTGTGTTTGTGGCAAAATGTCACATTTAGATTGTGAGAAGAAAAACAACTGGACGGCAAAAAAAGTAAATTACCAAACAAAAGTTTTAGCCTCGTTAGCATTAGCATGTCATTAATGCTATTTATTAGATAGTTTCTAATTAATAGCTTGATTTGTTTAGATTGTTATTTATCACTGAAGGAGTAAAGTAACTTTAGATATAAACTTTAAATGTTATTAATTTCACTTCAAGTTGCAGATTCTGCCATCAGATTAGCAGTTAGCACCAGAGCAGAAAAACCTTTTCTCATTTTAAATTCATTAACCAGAAAACATGGCACAACGTCACGTCTCTCATATTAATGTCCTTTAGCAAAGCTGCTGCCTGCAGCTCAGTTGGCCTTTAATGAGGCTGGACACACACACACACACACACACACACACACACACACACATTATCAGGCTTACACAAGAGAAAACAGGGAGGGACAGTTTGAATGCAACCATCCATCAAGACGCTTTCATTCACTGCATGCAAATATAATTTAAACATATTATGGGACGTTGTTTTTACTCTTCATTAGACACAGAGTCTGGTACTAACTAGTTACATTTGCTTCAGTAACTTTTTTTATTTACTTTTACTTGACTAATTTTACTATGAAGTATTTTTTTCTCTTATTTGAGTAAAATTTCTGGATTTTCTTCCCACTGAATGAAAATCAAACATGTTTAACCAGAAATTCACCAGCAGCTTCAGTTAAAGCTTCGTCAGTTTTTTATTGAAAGAAGCTGATTTGGAAACATTTTCTTTATTTTTTTGTTACTTGTATGAATTTTGCCTTAAAATACCAACATTTCCACCTAACTTTATATTTTGGTTCGTCTGATTATGTCATTTTTAAATATTAAACATTTTGCTACTTTTCAGATTGTTCAAGTTCTAGTTGAAAAATCACTGAAAAGACAAAATAATCAACATTTTCAATAAAAATAAAGGTTTTTGCTGCTGAATTATAGAATAAATGTTCTTGGAAACCATTTTGAGTTTAAAATGTTTCGATCAGAAAAACGCACAGCAGTCGTGTTTGTTGCCAAGGTTTTTATCTGGTTCAGTCCAGATAATCACAATAATCAATAAATCAGCTAATCGCATCATAAATTAAAACAAAGTCAATAATTTCCTTTTGCATCATTTATTGGTTTTATTGATCTCAAGCTGGATGATAAAAGTCTGTTTTAGTTTCAACTAAACTTTGTTTACTTTGTAATTTATTTTATTTGTTTGGTTTATTTATTTTTGATATTTAAAACCTATTCCAGTTCCAGTGTTAAATGTTCTTAAAGTTTATTGATCTTTGAAAATGGGTTCTGGCATTATTATCATTATATTGCCTGAAAATGGTCTCAAAACAACAATATTATCATTTATTTCGATAACTTCCAGAACAATTTATCGTCCAGTTAAAGTGAAAATTATTGTGTCAGGTTTAGTTGAATTATATTTTTGACAAATGTTGTAAATGTATCCAAACGACAGAAAATAAGGAGGATAATTTGTGCAGTAAGATGCTTTAGATGTGAAGAAAAATGTTTTTGGTTTAGTTTCGTTGTCGGTTCGTCTCTCTGCATGTGATTTACTTTAACTATGCTGATTCATGTTGCAGCTTCACATTTCCAGAACCAGCAGCACATTTTTAAACCCAACTCTCATCTTTCTGTCCTCATTCCGGTTCAGTGGAACAGATTGTCCAGAACGCTGAAACATTTCCTGTCAGAAGAAGAAGAAACTGACGGGGACAGAAAGACAACCAGAGCGTTCTTTATTACCGGTGTTTTTCTAACTTATGGAGGAAAGTCATTACCTGGAAAGGTGATCCTCTAAAGTCCGTAGCAGCTAACTAGACGTCTGCTTGCTAATTACATCGCCGGCCTTTTAGCTGAGCTTTCACTTTAATCTGTAACTCAGATTAAAACAGGAGCAGCTGCAGGGAGAAGGATTACAAACACCAAGAGTTTTTAAAAATAACAGAAATATTCTGGATCTGAAATGATCAGAGATGTTTTCTTTTAGCTCTGCATCAAGTTCGTTTTATTCTGCAAAACCCAAAAGGATTAATGAGTAAAACCAGGATTATTTTAAGATTAAGGGAGAGGATGAAGGGACTCTGAGAAGAAGAAAATTCATTTTTAATCTCAGAATTTAAACTCAGATTTCTGACTTTTTTTCTCAGAATTTTGTCTTTAATCTTCAGAAATGTCAGATTAAAGTCAGTGGCACTAATCCTCTTCCGTATTAGTTATTCTGTTGTAGAATCCTCATAAATGTGTTATAAAAAATTACGTTAAAGTAAGAAAATAAAAATAAAATCAGGAGAATAAAGTCATAACTTTTTGACTTTATTCAGTTTATGACTGACTTTTTATGTTTTTGTTGCTCATTTGTGTTTTTTTCATTCACGTTTCTTTTCTTTAAAAAAATCTTTGAAGAAGGAGGAAATGTTTGATGGATTTAATGTGTAATTTAATCAGATTTTCTGCCAATAAACAGCGTGAGAGATGATATCTTTGTCAACCGACTGCAGCAGCAGCAGCAGCTCATAAATCCGTCTCCCAGACGTTTCCTCGTCCTCAGCAGCTTCGCTCCGTGTTTCGGCCTGCAGCTGGACGCCGCCTCCTGCTGACGGCTGGAGATAAATCCGGCTTCAGATCGATGAGTCTGCAGATCCCAGCTGCCGAATGAACCTGCAGGCTTTACTTCTTATTTATGCCTCGTTGTTCTGAAGACCAAAGCAGGAACGTTTCTGGCTCATTTACAGCTTTTTGCCTCCATGTTTAATCACATTCAGCTGCAGGGCTGAAACGATTAATCGTGATTAATCAATTATTAGAATAATCAGCAAATGATTTAGTATTTGATTAATCATTAACTGGAGATTACAGAGTGGAGGTTAAATATGCTGAAGAATCAAGAGAGTCAGATTTAAATCAACATCCATCCAACCAACATCCATCCATCCATCCATCCATCCAACCAACATCCATCCATCCATCCAACCAACATCCATCCATCCATCCATCCAACCAACATCCATGGTTGGTGTTTGGACGTTCATGTTCCTCTTTTGTCCTGTTACTGATAAACCAGCCCACATCACCATTCCCCCTCCACCGAGCCTCATCGATGGTTCTGATCCGGTCCAATCAGAACTTGAGCTTCTTCTTCATGTTTGTCCCTCTGCAGAGTGGAGCTGCTGGTAGGTTTAGCTCCTGTTATCTGTGTGTGTGTGAGAAACCTGTAAACAACAGCACACACTCACCACCCACACACACCGCTTCCCCCCGGTGGGGATCTGTCGCCTCCTCTGCCGCTGCAGCAGCGCCGATGATGATGAGTGTGTTTGTCAAGCAGCCGTGTGTGTGTTGGGGTGTGTGTGTGTGTGTGTGTGTGAATTATTCAGCAGTGTGTGAGGCTGGAGGCTCACTCGTCTCCCTGTGGAAAGGCTGAAAACTCGTCACATGCAGCAAAATCTGCAGAATACGGAAAGATTCAAAAAGTCAAACTAAAAATTTTCCATTATTTTTATTCAGTTACTTGATTAATCATCAGGATAATCAACTAAGTCATAAACATTGCTTAGATTGATTAATAGATTATTGAAATAATCGCTGCTCTGATTTGTTGCGTCTGTTTTTTGACTTCATTCTATTTATTTGCATTTTCTTCATGTTAATCTTTAACATACCAGAATTTGAACATAACTTTTTAAATATAAAGTCAGATGATCGGATCCGTTTCTCAGTTCTCGGGTCATGGAGCTAAAAACCTGAAAACTATGAAGGAGTAAAAATAGGAGGATGAACGGATCTGTTGATGTTGAGGTCCATTTAAATGCGTCTGCAGAACTCTCTGTGAACTTTGACCCCTCCATCAGAAGTCGACCTGCAGGCCGGATCCGTGTCCCAGCCGACCAGCAGCAGATGAAAGCTGCTGCGTTTTCCCCCTGCGACTCGCTGAATTCATTTCCTCCGCCGCTCTGCTGACGCTTCGCAGCGAATGTGAAGAGTTTGCAGTTCGAATCCGAATGATGCAAGTTGATCTCAGCTTCAGTTCTGACTGTTATTAATGCGCCTGCAGGAGAAAGGGGCCGTTTTCATCATGCAGCCCTTTGCTGACTTTAATTGCGATCATTACTTCTGCTTTTGGCTCTAATTTCATACCCAGACAAAGTCATTACTCCAGTGGCTTTGCAGAAACATTTACAAACTTTTGCTGCGTTGCATAATTATCGCAGTTCAGCAGGATTTCGCTCTATTAGCAGAATGAATCGGTTACCTCTGACTCAATGCTCTGCGACCAACAACACTTTAGTCATTTGTTCATTTTTGCTGCTGGTAAATTATAGACTGACCCAAACACTGTAAAAACACAACATTTAACATTTCCTGTCTAGTTTATACTGCAGATATATGAGTTTCAGGATGACCGTCAATTCTTCCCATTAAATGTTACCCATTTTCACCACTTGGTTGAGTTTATGTCGCAAAACAAGTTTTTGACTTTAAGGTAATAATATGTAGCAAAAGCAGATGCCAAATCAGAAACTGGGAATGGGAGACAGGCCAACATACAGTCATCTTAACGTTAGCATTAGCTTCTGCTAATTTTTACAAATGTCTTTAATGGTTTTGTGTTAGCATCTACTTATTTTTTGTCTTTAGCGGTTTAGCATTAGCTTCTACCAATGCTTTTATGTTCTTAGCCATTTAGCATTAGCCAACATTCAATTGTCTTACAAGCTATGGTTAGCTTTGCAATATTTTTTAATGTGTTTAACAGTTTAGTGTTAGCTCTTGCTGATTTTTTAAAACGGGTTTAGCAGTTTAACGTTTGCTTCTGCTAATTTTTTATGTCTTTAGCCATTTAGCATTAGCTTCCACCAATTTTTCATGGAAATAGCGGTTTAGTTTTAGCTTCTATTTACTTTTTATGTGTTTAGCAGTTTTTTAAGTGTTTTGCTATTTAGTGTTGGCTTCCGTTGATTTTAAAAAAATTTTTTATGAATTAATGTTGGCATAGCTACGATTCTTGTTTATCAAATTAGTAGTTAGTTAACCTAACGTTTTGGTTATCTGTTGCCACCACTGGCAATAACTATTGCTGAAGCATAGATTCTCCCTTGCATCCATGGCGGCCATTTTGAAAAAGTCCACCAGAAAAGGGAAACCAAGATCAAGAAAATAATGTAGGCTATGATTTAACACCAAATACATTTGTGTAATTGTCAATTTTAGTGCAAAAATATATTTTCTGTGACAACCATGGCGGCCATTTTGACAGAAACAAGAAATAATCAGTAAACATGATTTTTATTTGTCAAAATGTGTTTGATTTGACACCAAGGGCATTCCTCTGGCAAATACTGGCAAATTTAGTAAAAAAAAAAAAAAAAGTCCCATCTTGAAAAATGGCCGCCATCTTGAATTTATCAGTGGATAGCGATTTTCCCCCCCAAAACCAAACCTCTGGGGAAAAATATTCAACTATCTGCTGCATTATGCTGCAAACATCATGAGAAGTAAATGTTTTCCACTGGTTTGTGTTTCTGCAGGCCGTCGATGTCGAGCAGCTCCAGAGTTAGAGACGCAGCCCAGAGACCCGTGGTGAGTCCTTGGCTTTCGGTGCAGCAGCGCCGCGGCGTTGGCGCTGATGGAGCCTTCAGCTCAGATGAAGCTGATTCAGTCACTGACTCACTGAGATCTGAGAGGCAGCAGCTGGAAATAAACTCAGAATGACACAAAAAACAAATAAAACAGAGAGGTAGCACTTTGTGTCACCAGGGCCAAAATTAAACTAAAATCAAACAAGGAAAGTCGCCTAATTTTATTGTTTTAGTAGGAAATGGATGTTTTTCTCAGTAGAGTCAAATATAAAAAGGATATTTGGATATTAGCAGGTATTTCTGCTCTTGTTTAAGTCAAATTTCTGGATTTCACACCTGCAGTTTCTGTTAAAGTTTTATAATTTTTTTAATGAAAGAAACTGATTTACAAAAAAATAAATATTTTGCCTGATTTTATTAGTTTTGCTACTTATATGAATTATTATCATTAAAATACCAAAATTTCCACTTAACTTTATATTTTGGTCCATCTGATGATGTAATTTATAAATATTAAATGATTGATAATTTGATCATTTAGTACGTTTTACCAAATACTTTTTTACTCTTACTTGAGTACTTTCTTACTATTTTTTACTTTTACTTTAGTAAAACCATGTAGAAGTATTGCTACTCTTACTTCAGTACAGTTTCTGGTTCTCTGCCTTCCTGTATCGTCTAAATCTTGTTTTTTATGTTGACTGCAGTCATTTTTTAGCTGAGATCAGTTCATTAAATGAACTGTTCATTAAATGTTGCTGTGAACACTGCAATGTTTTATTTACTCAGTGTCGTAAAGGAGGTTGAAGAAAAGTCAAAGAAAACCAAAGAATTTTGCAGAAAGCCGAGGTTTTCCATAATAGACCTGTGTGAAGGTGTGAAAGTCAATTAATTTGCCTTTCAGGCAGCAAAACAAACAGAGTTTTGACAGAATCCATTTAGAGGCAGAAATTCAGCCGGTGAACTAATCAATTTTTAGATGGTTTGTGTTTCTCTGCTTTGTAAACCGAGATCAGCGTCTGCGGCTGTGCTGATAAAACCACGTTGGTCAGTTTTAGAAAACTCTCACAGTGTTTTTGTTTATTATTTTCTCAGTCTTTCTGTGTGCATACATTTGAACAAAAACTGTAAAAACTACTTCTGGTTTTTTTTGGTAAACTGCGATTTCTGATGAGGAATAAATCTGAACGCTGCAGCTGCGTCGTCCATGTTGTTAATCTGCATTTTGAAGGTTTTCGCTGCGTAAACCAGTCCAGATTGTTAAAGTCTGAGGAGCAGCAAGTCCAAGGATCCTGAAGAGCAGTGCATGATTGGGCCACTAGAGGGCGCAATGACGGTGTAAATACCTTACAGCCCAGTGAGTCAAATTCACAATTTTCTACTGAATTATAACCTTTGAAGTGAATTATGACAATTATTATTTATTAGGAGAATTATGACATTGTCATTTTTAGACAATAGTAGCTAGTGTGGAGTCGCTAATGCTAGACTAGCGAAGATTTTATAGTTGTGTAAAAAAAACTCAAGCCATTTCTCCGACCAGCACTTTAATTTTGCTTGTGTTTACCCAGAATGCCCTGCACTATAGTTCACTTCCTGTTTTTAGCGCGTCCTGCTGTTCGCTTGGCTTTCACATTGAACAGAACCAGAGTCGGTTCTGGCATTAACCCCTCATCCTCGGTTGGTGAGGGGTAACTGGTTCTGTTCAAAAGGAAGTGGACTACAGCACAGGGCATTCTGGGTAAATACAACCAGAACAAATACGTTAGCCTAGCACAGACATGACTCATTGTTTTTTACAGACACAATAAAAATCCTACAACAACTAAAATCTGACGGCCCTCCATTTGTGTTTCCAAGTGTTGAAGAAGGAAGTTTTGTGTCTTTTTCTGAAGTTTTTGTGTCGTTTTCTTCAGTGGTTCTTGGTGCAGCGCCCCCACAGGCCAGGAGGGGAACAGGTTATTCAGAGGTTTTTGTTGGTTTGATTCAAAGTGGCTGAAAATGTAACAAGTTTTGTTCCCCAATCAAACCGAATTTACCAAACTATCAGGTATGAAAACACTATTACTGTTGCCATTTTCACCACCTGCTGTTATAGTATTACAGCGTTTTGAATGGAAATCCTGTTGAAAAGTATCAGCTTATAAAATATTCAGAGAAGTGCAGCTGAAGCCTCAGTGTGAATGTTGGACCGTTAGTTAAGTTTATTGCTCTCCATTCCTCCTGTTAGCCAAACAAGCGTCCATTTACCGGGTCAACCCGTCCTTCCAGTCGTCTTCCATCCGCTGGTATGTTTTCCTTTGTGAACTGAAGGCTGGGACTCAGACAGCAGTGAGCTGATGGAGGAAGAGCTGCAGGCGACAAGCTGAACACCTGCACCTCCTCAGCAGGATCGCACGCTCCATCAGTACAGCAGCAGAAAATCCATCAGGGAAAATGTTCTCACATTTCTCAATAACTGTAACTTAAAATCAGAAATTCATTCTGATGCAACGCTTTCAATACAACAGAGGACAGTTCAGTGGGATGTGATAGATTAGGATGAGGCAAGAGAAGGGAAATTTTATTTCATTATTTCATTCAATTATTTCACTTGAAGGTGTTTTATCAGTGTAATGAGGAGATTATGCTAAACAGCCAGTCAGTAGCTGGTCAAGAAGCAGAAAAATCATTTTCCGGATGATAAACAAGGACAACTTTTCAATGATTACTGCTCAAAATTAGGAACATTTTACATTTTCTAACACTTACATGTAAAATATAGTGGATCCCCGGCATAAACAAGAATTTTGGATCCAGTAAAAAATGCTAATTGATTATTTTAATAGTTCAAACACCAAAAATACCTTCATTTGCATTAATACAAACGTCTTCAGTCTTCCTGATCTCCTCTTTGGATTCAGCCAATCAGCACCAAGGAAAGCAAAATGGCGCTCACCGATTGGCTGATCTGCCTAGTCCAGCCAATAGCGTGTCAAGAAGCACAGTAGCTAGGCATTTTAGCTTCCCATTTCCTTTCCAATATTTTAGAAAAGCGCAATAAAACAATAAAAACAGAAAAAACACAAAGTTTTACTAAATACTTTTGTCTAGTTTCTTAGTTTACTTTAAATAAGACAAAACTAACTTACAAGTAACGTCAGCAACATACAGGAGCAGTTAATATATCCTTAATATTAATGAAAACATCCTAGTTCAACTGTCATTTTTATTTAACTTATAATAAGACATGTTTTTGTAGTTATAAATGAAATAATCTGCCATTAATCAATGTTAAGGAATAACTGACTTAAAAGCTCCTGTATCTTGGTGAAAAAGTATTTATGAGTAACTTTTGTTTATTTCAAGTTTACTATGATATTTGCACTTGAAACTTATAATAAAATGACTTAATAAATACTGGTCAGCAGCACTGAATTTAAGGGATCTGAAGCTTTTGTTTTTATTTACCATGTTTTTTGGGGGTTTTTTTTAAAATAATAGCTAAAATATACCAGAAGAGAAGAAGATTTATTGTTGAAATTTGTCAAACTTTTCTTCTCAGTTCATCAAATTAGTACCATAAAAAGCAACAAAATTGTTTTTTTAGAACTATGTCTCATTTAAAATGAAGAAGACAGACAACAGAACATTGAAGCAAACACACAAATGAAAAGTGGGTGTTGGGATTTAGCTAAGCTAATTGGTAAAAGCCTCCTATTGGATAATCACTGCTGTGTGTGTGTGTGTGGGTGGGTGTGGGTGTGGGTGTGTGTGTGTGATTTTGCATGTTTTCATGGCCTCAGCCCATATTCAGCTGGTTTTCTGATGGTTTTAAAGATTTATTGCCAGGAATCGTCGTTGCAGCAGAAAAATAACCAACCAAACTCCGTTTTTAAACTCCAGCTGCTTTAGTTTCAGTTTTCATCTCCTGTCAGAAGATGTTGACGTTCCTCCTGGGAGTTTGCAGGGAAACGTTGCCTTTCCTGCTCATTTTCCAGACATTTAAACGTGTTTTTAAGCTAAGCTGTATGTTAAGCAGGGCGTCCAAAGTGTGGCCCGGGGGCCGTTTGTGGCCCTAAGAATGAGTTTGTGGGTCGTCCAGCTTGGACATTTGTGTTAAGTACAACAGTAAGATTTTTCAGTTTATTAGTGTTTCTTAAATTATTCTTTAATAAAAAGCCAAGCCACAAACATTCAGCGACTTTTTACCAAGAAAATTCTCATTTTGTTGCTGGAAACAGTTTATAGACTAAAACATCAAAAAATTAATTTCCAAAATTACTGTAAACATTAAAGCAAATGTTATACTATTGTTGATTTTATGAAAATATTGCTTATTGTTGTGCAGATAAACACTGTAAAAACACAAAATCTTACCAGGTTTTTATGGTTTCTGCTGGTGATTATCTGTTCCAGACATTTAAACGTGATTTAAAGCTTCAAGTAAGATTCAAAACTAACATACAAGTTACTTTTTTATGTAAAAATATAATCCCTTAATATTAATAAAAACAAACTTTCGACTTCCACTAGCAGATTATTTCACTCATAACATTATTCCCATCTTAAAAGGAAAATAATTTGCCAGTGGAACAAAATTAACTAATTATTAAACTTCTAATCTTGCTGAAAAGTTATTTGTAAGTTAGTTTTATCTTATTCAATTGAACTAAGATATTTCCTCTAGAAACTAAACAAAAATATTTGGTAAAGTTTTGAATTTTTGCAGAGAAATAATTCACAATAAAATTAGTTTTGGATTTTTGATTGGAGAGTTAAAGTCATTTTAACCCCAGAAACTTTTAATCTTGGGTGATTTTTGGCCTGAGGGAGAAAAGGACAAAGAGACGCAAACGAAGGAAATCTGAAGCGTCTGATCTCCATTTCTCCTCACAGAGGAATATGAAGCAGAGCTGCTTTTATTCAAATAAAAGCGACTAAGAAGTGAATCAGCTGCAGCCGCAGGACTAAACCTCTTTACACAGAGAGTTCAACAGATGAAAAACCCTCAGAGAGCAGATCTTCATTTCTATATAATCTGTAACATCAGTCATCCCAGAGCGCGTTTCCCTGTAAAGAGCAGGTTTCTTCCTCCCACTCATTTTCCTTCATGCCCTGTTTATTTATCCTCAGCCTCCGATCCGCTCCACTAACTCAATGAAAGCTCCTGGTTCAGTGAAGCGCCGGTTTGCTGCTGAAAAGGCAGATTTTTATTACATTTTTTCATTACATCAACAGGAAAATGTAACGCTTTGTCTCTAAGATATCAGCAGCTCATTTATCCACAGAAAACCAGTGGAAATTGATTCACAGACGGCACCGTAAAGAGCCAGGCGTCTATTTCCTGCTTTATGAATTTAATAAATCAGGCTGACAGACAGCCAGGACCGGAGGCAGAAATCACTTCACAGCGTTACAGATTTCATGTGGTGCCGCATTTTACCAGAGTCGGCTGGAAAACAGAAAAACAGGAGAAAATTTAGCAGAAAATTTTAGATTAAAATTATACTTTTTCTAGGAAAAAACTCAGAAATTTACGAGTTTTAAAAGTAAAAGAAACCTGCTAGATAAAACTCAGAAATTTTAAGATTTTCATCACAAATTTTCTGGAAAGAAACTGGAAACTTCTGAGCTTGAAAAACTGAAAACTTGCTAGGAGAAGCTAAGAAATTTTAAGATAAATCTCAGAAATTTCTGAGCTTTTGAAGTCACAGACTTGCTAGAAAAAATCCAGAAATTTTAAAATTAATTCTGAAATTTTCTGGAAAAAAATGGAACTTAAAATTTGCTGGAAAAAAATCCAGAATTTTTTTAATTAATTCTGAAATTTTCAAGAAAATGTTTGGAAATTTCTGAGTTTTAAAAATCAGAAATTTGCTTTAAAAATCCAGAAATTTTGAGATTAAGCTCAGAAATTTTCTGGAAAAAAACAAGAACATTTCTGAATTTGAAACATTAATTTGTTTGAAAAAACTTAGAAATTTTAAGATTAATCTCAGAAATTTTGAGGAAAAAAAACTTTATAATTAATTGCATTTGTTGTTTCTGTTGCTTTGTTTATTTATTTTGGATATTTACAAAGTCTCCCATTTCCGGTGTTAAATGTTAGAATTTAAAGTTTCATCATCTTTAAGAATTTGTTCTTTCATTATTATGCCATTATTACCATAATATTACTTGAAAATGGTTTCAAAACAACAATATCATCGTTTATCGCAATAACTTCTAGAATAATTTATCGTGTTTTCATGTCAGACCTTCATATTGTCCTTCTAAAATTGGAATATTTCTCCTTAAATCCAGTCAAACCTGCAGCCGTTTACATGTGGAGATAATAAAAACTAGATGCGATCCTGAAGCTGAAGTGATTAAACTCTCCATGGAAACATGACATTTATCAGAAAACACGGCAGGAGATCCTGAGGAGTTCATGACTTTAACCTTTAGTTCACTTTAAAAGTTCAGAGCTCCACGTTTATTAAAAAGTTGTGAGTTTCAGTTGCCAGTTGCTGTTGCCTGAGACGTTTGCTGATTGCTAATTTGTCTGGTTTGTGTCAGACATTAGAGCTGCACAGCGAACGCCTCTTCCCTCTCCACATGATTAATAATTAATGCAGAGAATCATAACTAATGTGGCTGCAGTGGAGACAAAGAGAAACCACTGGCAGGGCCGGCCCAAGACTTTCTAGGGCCTGAAGCAGATTTTAATTTGGGCCCCCTGATGTCATCGTGTTTTATTACGGCTAAACTATCGATTTTAACCTTACAGGAGGAGCAAAGTGAAGAAAATATTTGGGTTTTGAAATACAGATTAGTGTTAAAGTGTGGAATAGAAGTCTGTCACTATCAGGAATTAATCAATTAATCACATGAAAAATTAAAATAAAGTCAATAATTTACATTCTGATTATTAATATTTTTTAAATAAACATTGTTGTTGATAGATTTTATTTATGGTTTTGATTGTTTTAATTATGTTATATTTGTTTTATTTATTGTTTTTGGTTGTTTTTTACTTTGGATAGTTAAAGTATCTTCTAGTTCTACTGTTACATGTTTTTAAAAAAAAAAAGTTTATTAACTAAACTTATTGAGAGAGCAAAACTGCATTTTATGCCTTTAACAATATATTAGTTGAAAAAAGCCTCAAAACAACAATATTATCGTTTATAGCAAAAATAACTGGAGTGATTTGTCATCACTCCAGTTATTGTGAAATTATTATTTTAACTATTTAAAAGCTAAATCAGCTGATTGGATCTAAATCTACAGGAATAAAGTTAAATTTGATGATTAGCGATGCACCGATTTGAAAATCTGGGCAGATATTGATAACTGATATTGCTGCAATCAGCTGATATTTACCAATAAATATGTCATATTGCAAAAACTGATCACTAATTATCAATATTGATTAGTATTACATTTTTAAATTGTGATGTTTTTATCCTCCAGTTGTGAAGATTGAAACAAACTCTTCTATTTTGCTGAAAAAGTTATTTTTCTGTTAGTTTAGTTTTATTTCAGCTGAACTAAGTTATTTGCACTGCAAAATAGACTAAAATATTTGGTTAGATTTAGTGTTTTGAACATTTTCCTCTTCAGTTTTCAAAGTTATTCAAAGGTTTAATATTGTTTAGTCTTGCTTCTGTTTGCAAATAGATCCAAATCATGGCTGTTTTTGTTCCCTGTTTGTACAAATCAAACAATTTCTCTGCACTTTGACTGTTTTTAGTTCAGCAGAGAGAATAAAACCAGCAGAAACTCTTTAAAACTCTGTAATGTATCATTTTAAATCATTCCTGGTGACGTTTAGAGCAGGATTTAAATTTAACTGCCTCTGTTTTCTGCCCACACAGGACGTTATTATTCAGCAAGCTGAATAATAATAATAATAATAATAATAATAAGACAGTTTCCATTGGGAAGCAGCAGCTTTTTATAGCCCAGCAGTTTATGCTCTCTCTGTACTTTTATAAATAATTCACAGATACAGGAAACATTCCTCCACATTCAGCTCCACTTGTTTAATCCTCCTTTACTGACTTCCTCTAATGGAGCCGCAGTTTCTGGAAGTGTTTCTGCAAGAGTTGAAGTGTTAGAAAAATTATCTCATTTCATTTACTTATGAGTTTATTTGAAAGGTTATGTTTTCATATTATTATTCTGTGTGTTGTTTACTTGATTCCTTTCTTTGTGTTACGTTATTAACTGTTTTTTGGATGTTTGCCTGAAGGCTAGAAACATTTACACATTCCTGTGTTAACAGCTTCCTGATGAAGCTGATTTGTAACGGTCAGCCTGGTGTCCCTGCAGGGGATTGTCCACAGAAGGTCCCAGAACATCTAGTGGTAAAGGTTATTGATCAGTTGTTTGGGTGACTGTGTGACAAAGTACCAACCTCTTTCCTTGTAATCATAATAAAAGGCAGTTGGGGACTGAGAGCCGGCGGAGTTGAGCCCAGACGGTGCTTGACGGCGGTTCTCCACGTCTGGCTCTGCTCCCGTCTTCTGCAGAAAATAAATGTATGTCTCTGGTTGATTCTTTGCAGGTTGGGAACCAAAATAGACCCAACATGAAGCCGGAGCAAATCTTTTACAGTCTGAGCTGCAAATCTGAGTAAAACTGACGTCTAGTTTATATTTCGGTTCATAACCGACTCTTTGGATGCTGCAGGTGAATCACTGCAGCATCACTGCTTGTGTCTGAATGCATCTCTGTGTCTGAGTTGCTAAGCAACAAGTTGTTGTTGCTGTTGCCAAAATGTTTTCCTGAACTTAAAAACCTCTGGAGGAGAAAGAGACAATCAGCCGAGTTCAGAGTTCCTTTTCCTCATTACACAAACATCACAATCAGCAGCGGGATTCAAATTTTAATCGAGTTGATTGAGGAAACTGCAATTAATAAATCAAAAATTATCACATTTTAATTGAAAACTTTGAATTTTCAATTCAGAAACTTTTCTGCTACTAAACTATTTAATGAGTGGATACATGAGCTCAAAAACAGATACTTATTGTTTTTAATTTGTTATTTATGATGCATATGAAGAGTGAAAATTACAGGAGTAAATTTCTGCCAAGATTCTGAGAATAATCAGATATTTTCTAGAAAAAACAGATATTTTATGAGTTTGAAAAGTCCAAACTTTGCTAGAGAAAAACAAAATTTTAAGATTAATGTCAGAAAATGTTAATAAAAACAAGGAAATGTCTGAGGTTGAGAAGCTGAAAGTTTCTTCTGATTTTCAAAAGTCAAAGTTTTCATCTTTTGGAGTTGTACATTTTCAAAAGTAAAGAAATGTTTAAAGATTTCTGAGGTTAATCTGAAAATTTCAGAGTTTTTCTGAATTTTTTTTAATTTTTCATATAAAATGTTCATAATCTGCATCAGATTGGAGAAAAGTTCAGCTTTCTGGTGTTTCAGAAACTTTTCTAGAAATATGGAATCTGATTTTTTTATCTTCATTTCATATTTCACTGTTTTTGTGATTTTAGAAATAATTTGTTTATCAAGCTGCAACATAAAACCTCTGATCTGTTTTTCCTCTTTAATGGAGAAACTTTTGTGTTGGTAACATTTACTGAGCAAACTTGGCAACAAAGATTTGTATCTTCAATATGTGACATCATTTCTTATATACTATATTATTAAAGATATCATGTTTTTAATGTACTATTTTAAATCTTTTGTATATTTAAAAACATTTTCCCCATTTTATAAGTGGAACTTGAACTATCCACCCAACAAAAACTCCTATAAGTTGGTAAAAAGTCACTTATATATAATATTATATAAATTTTTGATATGGAATATTTTTTTGTAAATATTTTCTGATGTTTGCGAAGCTTTGGTGGCTTTATGGACTTCCTAGGAGAGATGGACCTAAAATATTCCAAATACAGAATATCTACAGATTAAATAGAAAATAAACAAAAATAATCAAATAAATTCAACTTGAGTTTCTAAATTATTTTCTCCTCCTGATTAAAATCTGTTTCTGCCTCTTCAGCTTTAATTACCTTCCTAAATAAGTAAATAAACCTTTTTGGCCCTGCCTGCACTCCATATGGGAACCTGATGAAGACGCAGGTGTGTGTGCGTGTGTGTGTGTGTGTGTGTGTGGGGGTGTGTGTGTGTGGGGGGGTGTGGGTGTGTGTGTGTGTGTGTGTGTGTGTAGGGCTGCTCTCCTGCTGAATCACAGATGTCTCCATTTGTAAATCCGCCAGCTCTCGGTGACATTATCCTGCAAAACGACACGAATCCACTAAGAAAAAACAGAAATGCTATCCAGGAAAAGGTCAGATTATAATCCCAACCTCATAGCTCAGATTACTCTGATCTGCAGCAGATTATTGAGATTATTCTGATCTGCTTTGTGCTGCAGAACAAACAAAACACAACCCAGCCGGTTCATCAGGAACCGGTTCAGTTTGCCGACCTGCTGCCTCACCTGGTTGATTTTTAAAAAAATAATCCCTCTTCACTGCTGCTGTTTTCCTCATAATCCCAGTCGTTTCTGCTCCTCTGGATTCACTTCATGACCGTTTCCTCCAAGGAATGAGCGACATTAACATCCGCAGCTGGCAGCCCGATATTCCTCATCGATCTCCCATCAAATTCGCTTTAACAGCGGCCCAGATTAAATCCAAGGGCAGATTTGATCGTCCTTTATTCCCAATTATAGAAGCAACGAATGGAACCCAATCAATCAATCAATCATCGTTACCTGGAGACGGTTCGCTGCCACGTTGAGGCACCAAGTCGGACATCGGGAGCGAGGGACGGATTGTTTTCATAAGTTGTTTTTGCCAATAAATTTACGCCAAAAAACAAAAAAATTCCTCAGCTCAGATCGTCATAGAACAAAAATCTGGAATTTTCAGGTGCGAGTTTAAAAACGTTGCGTTGGGGCGTCGCCAGCAGCAGCTTATTGGGGTTTAACGTGACAGAGACCCTAAAACGGATCCAACTGGGCAGAACTGGTCAGACTGAAATCTGATCCTGTGCAGAAATGTTTTGTTTAGACCACAGACGTTCCAGGAAGCATAAATAAATCTGAGTTAAGGCAAAATGACTGTCGCTGTTTGACATGAAGCCGTTTGTTTCTGAATGTTTCAGTCTTTGGACGTGATGGCATAAAGGCGGTTTGTAAACCTCAGAACATTTTGTTCCAGCGTCATCAGCTGATCTGCCTGAGGCTGAAGGCGCCTCCTCTCAGCGAAATCTGTTGGTGTCAAAGTTCATCAACACAAACGTAGTAAACAAACCTGATGTGTCATTATTTATTAAACTAAAGCAAATGCAAACTCAGGCTTCCTGCGTGTGAAAATATTTATGCCTCACAGATTTAAAGTTTCATCTAACAAACAGATGAAAAAACCTGGCTGTAATTACGACCCGTGTGACGACATGAAGTAGGCCCAAAACTCTCAGCAGGAAGGATTCATCCCACAGCACTGAGGGCCTCTAAGGTCAGAGGTCAGTGTGGGACAACATCCTCTGGACTGACAAGACATTTTCATGAAAGCATCAACAGAAATAAAAACATTTTCTTTTCTTTTAATATGGAAAAAATGTTTTATTTGTGAAATAATCTGCAAATGGAAATAGTTATTTTAAAATCAGTATTAATGAATTATTTACCTAAAATAAGCTCCTATTTCCTGCTGAAATGTTAGTTTTCTCTTATATAGTGTAATAAAATCTTTACATTGAAACTAAACCAAGAATACTTGGGCTTCACTGCAAAAACACAAAATCATTTTTTTATCTAGTTTCAATATAAATAACTTAACAAGCTCCTATTTCTTGATGAAAAGTCACTTTTATGTTCATTTTGTTTTATTTCAGGTTTGAAAAATATTTATGCACCAGAAAATAAAAATTATTGGTTAGATTTTGTGTTTTTGCAGTGCAGACTGGTGACAGTTGAGTGCAACTAAAATAAATGGGAGTCGATACGAAGTCATCAGTTTGTGTAGAAGTAGTGTGTGTGTGTGTGTGTGTACGTACCAGGTTTTTATGTCCTTATGGGAACCAGTTCTCTCTACAATGTGGGGTTATGGGGACCATTACTCCTTATGGGGACATTTTCTTGATCCCCATGTGGGAAATTGTTGTTTTTGGGTTAGTTGTTGGGTCTGAGATGGTTAGAGTTAGAATTATGGGTAAGGCTGTAGAAATTAATGGAAGTCAATGTGAAGTCCCCACAAGTGATGAAAACACGACTGTGTTTGTGTGTATGGGGCAGGGATGTGTGTGTGTGTGTGGGGGTGTGTGTGTGTGGGTGTGTCCTGCCCTTACTGATGGACGACCGTTTTCTCTGATCGATCGTCCCACAGGAACCCGACCCCCGCCTGCCTGATCTCCCCCCCCTTCCCCGTCACCATGACAACGGGTCGCCTTCTGATTGACGACGCCGAGCAGAGCCTCCTCTGGGCGTCCAGCCCCTCCCCCTTCCTCTTATTTATCCCTCCTCTTCCTCCTCTTCCTCTTCAGCAGCGTTTCTGTTTTGTTTCTAAGTTTTACTGCAGCTGCTCTGTCACTTCTTCCATTGGACCATTTAATGTTTAACGTTGCTGTCAGTCGCAGACATCAGTACTGAAGAGTGTTGACGCAAAACAGAAAACAATCCTCCACATTTATTGCCACCAGTTGGGTGAAAACCTGCAGAAATCCTCAATGATTGTCAGAATGATAGTAATAATTTGTACAAAGCTGCTTCTATAAACACTTAGTGCTGAATTAAATTTAATTTCTCAGAGTTGAAGCCCATAGAGAGTAACTGTTACAAATAAATGTGATATTGTTGATGTTCTGATAATGTTGATAAAATAACAGTTTTGCAATTGCGGTGTTTTTTAATACAGCATCGTAAAACAATCTAAGAAGCAAAAAGGTAAAAACAATTTGCAGCCATGAGAATCAATAAAATCCACCCTGGATAATAAAAGCATAAAAGCTTCGAGGATCTTAACGTTGAAATGGTTTCGGTCCCTTGAGTGTTTAGTAGAACTGGGAGGAAGCCAAGCAGAAGATGTGTTCATCTTCAGCTTGGGAGAAGATGAACACATGAATTATAGCAGGATGAACCAAAACAGCACTGAACTCAAAACAACCAGGAACAACCGGAGAGCTGGACGGACATCTTGAATCTTCCTTATCCAGGTTTTCTGAGCAGCAGCAGCATCGTGTCAGTCCAGCCTGCAGAAACGCTGCCATCAGCTGCATTTCGCAGCCTAAAAATGGAGTCAAACAGCTTTGATGTCGCCTCTGTTTTATATTCGCCCCTTTTTCTGGATCCACTCGTCTTTGTGGTTTTGCACTGATTTATAAAGAACAAAGCAAAATGACACAAAGGGATTTATGTCTTATATATGGCACTGCAAGAACGCAGGATATTGATTGCCAAGTATTTTAGTCAAAGTTCTAGTGAAAATGTCTTATTACATTTGAATTAAAACAAAACTAATTTACAAGTAAATAATTCCTTAATATTGATTTTTTTTTTAAAGTATTGGTTCCACCAACAGATTATTTCACTTATAAAACAGTAACAAAACATTTTCCCAATTTATAAGTGAAATAATCTGACAATTACTATTTTTATCAATATTAAGGAATTATCAACTTAAAACTCTCTTGAATAACCTTTATTCAAGTTAACTGAGATATTTTTGCTAGAAAAAACCTGATAATTGGTCAGATTTTGCATTTTGTGGTGTTTTTATGATGCCGTATTATTTCCATTGGAGACCCTAAAACCACATCGCATTAGAAAGAGCAAATTTACACAAAAACATGAAAATCTCTAGAAAAAAAACAATCCTGAGTTTAAAAAGTCGAAAATTAGCTAGAAAAAATCTTAAATGTTTACCTTAATCTTGGACATTTTCTAGAAAAAAAGAAAAACAAATGAAATTCTGAAATATCAAAATATTGCTGAAAATGTCCAAAATGTTCATCTTGATTTTTTTTTTTTTTTTTTTTTTTGGGAAAAATCTTGGAAATTTCTTGGTTTGAAAAGTCAAAAACTTGCTTAAAAAACTGAAATCTTTTGATTGATCTCATAAACTTCCTTGAAAAAAAAAAACACTTCTGATTTTGAAAAGTAAAAACAATTGCCAGAAAATATCAGAAATCTTGATTTTACTATTAGAAATCTTCTAGAAAAACAAGAAAATATTAGAAATGTTGCTAGAAAAAAATCAGAAATGTTCACAAAACCAGAGTCTGTTCTTGGAAATCATCTGAGTTCCTCTTGACCTACATTTTGTCTGAAATCTTTTCTTGTGTTTTTGCAGGTCAGCTCGTTGCGCCGCTTTTAGTTCCCATCATCCTCTTCCTCCTCCTCCTCTTCCTCTCGCGGCTCCGCCATGTTTCCCTCCGCCTGCCCTTCCTCCTTCCTCCTCCTCTTCCTCGCCGTCCTGCTTCCGGCCTGCCAGCCGGAGTCGCAGCGCGTCGACCCGAGCGTCGAGCCCGACCCGCGGACGGCGCTGCCCTCGTCGGCCGCCGCCTCGCCGGCGCCGTCGCTGCCGTACGGGAACAGCTCCACCTCTGGCGGTCCGGATAAGTGCAACAAGCAGACGGTTTGCACCGAGGGCATCCTGCTGCCGGTGTGGAAGCCCGAGCAGCCGGGCCTCGGGTACCAGGTGGCCCGCGCCGTGGTCTACTTCGCCTCCCTGATGTACATGTTCCTGGGAGTGTCCATCATCGCTGACCGCTTCATGGCGTCCATCGAGGTCATCACCTCTCAGGTGAGCAGAACCGAGGGAAACAGAACCAGGAGCTTTAAACCAGCTCGGATTGTTCAAATTTAACCTCCTGCACAAAGTTTTGACCTGAATCTAATCTTTATCGACAACTTTTCAGGCTGCTGGAGGTTTTTATGTCGATTTCTGATGAGTTTTAAGTCATTTCACTTCAGAAATCGAAGGAGACTTAGACAGCGTTCACACTGATTCCTTCACATCTGTTTTTGCCCCATTTGACCCAAATCTGACTTCTTTTCTTTTGCCCCAGGTGACCCAATGTTTTTTGGTCAGTGCAGATATAAAAAAAATCTCAGAAAACTTTAGATCCATTTTAGACAGTCTAGAAAAAACACAAGACACTTTCTGAGTTTTAAAAATCAAAAGTTTGCTGGAAAAAAACCTCAGAAATTTCTAGAAAACATCTTGGAAATTTCTGAGCTTCAAAAGTAAAGTAGAAAAAATCAACTGTATAGTTGGAAATAATTTGTTTATGTTTGTAAAATGAATCCTCTATATACTAAAGTTTGGGATAGATTTCCAAATGGACCTGAAATGAATTTAAAATCCTGGAGGCAGTCATCCTGCTAGTCCTGATATGGAAAATAAAACCTGAAATTTAAATGTGATTGATGTGATTAAGGTGTTTAAGAGCTCTTTAAGTAAAACTGTTTTTAAATTTAAAATTATTTCACACCTTTAGGCGATAAGAAATAAACCAGCCTCTAATCGTTAATCTGTTCCGGGTTACAAGGTTCTGATTCTTGACATGCAGAACAGCAGATGAATGAGCTGAATATCAGAAGTAATAACTGGTACTCATAAACACAGTGTGACATTTGTTTTGGGGATATTTACAGTAAAACTACATTTGATGCTTCTTTTCTGCATTGTTGTGTTTTTAACGTTCAGTTTGAGGCCGGCTGGACTTTGTGAATCTGTTGCAGCGTCTCGCCCAGTTCAGCTCGTCTGAGCTCGGTGGATACGGTGGAACAAACTGAAGTCGGATTGGCCGTTATGGAAATGTTGTGAGATGATAAGTTGGAGAGGAAGAGACGATAGCAGAACGGGCGTCTGAGAGTTGAATGAGGACGGCTGACTGTCCATCAGGCTCTGGGTCAGAGTAAATTAAAGTCCGGTCACGTTTCCAACCGTCTCACATGGGAATCGACTCGTCGCTTTGGGTGCAAATCCTTCAGTTCATGTGTTGTTTTTTCAACCTACGCGCTTTTCCTGACGGCATCACAGGGATTTATGAAGGTCATTAGATGCCGATGATGATAAATAAACCAGAACCGAGGAATTCAAATGAATTATTAGACAGCAGGAGTCATTTTATAGACTTTTGTCAGATAAGTTCTAGTAAACGTTTATAATTTCTGACTTTAATTAATGTGATTAAAGATGATAATTAATTAAACCCGATTGAAAGCCCCGACTCTTTCCTGTCTGGGAGAACATATTGAATCTTATCCCTTATTTCCTGTTTTGTGATGTTTATTTTATAGTAATTTGTGGGGGACGGTTTGGTTTGGTTAGTTATAGTTTGTAAAGATAGAAAGTGAAAAATTGACAATAATTTGGGAAAGAAAATGAGGATTAGTTTTGCCGTCATATTTTCAGCATGTTATTTATTAATTTATAAATTTCAAACTATTTAATTAGCAAGCGCTGACCAAAAATACTTAGCTAGCAAGATAAATATTTAGCTGGCTAGCTAAGTATTTAGCTAGAACTAAATATTTTCTTTATATTGGGGTTCATCAATACCCAGATTTTATTTTGATAGTCTACTTACAGCTTTTGGCAAGTGAATTTGCATATTATCTAAATATTTAGCTCTCAGCTAGCTAAGTAATTAGCTAGCTCATACATTTAGCTGTTTAATTATTAGCTAGCTTAGACTTAAATAGCCCAAAACCCCAAAATTATACTAAAGTAAAAGTAGCACTACTTTAACATACTTTTACTCATGTAATAATACAAAGTACACGTTATAGAAATTACTCAAGTAAGAGTAAAAATGTATTCGGTAAAAAGTTTACTCAAGTACTGAGTAACTGATCAAATTATCATTCATTTAATATTTAAAACTGACATCATCAGATAGATCAAAATATAAAGTTAAGTGGAATTTTTGTTTTTTAAGGGCAAAAGTGAAAATAATTCATATAAGTAACAAAAAATAAGAAAATCAGACAAAAGAAAACATTTTCCGAATCAGTTTCTTTCAATAAAAAAACTTCTGAAACTTTAACAAAGACTGCAGGTGTGTGAGAATCTGCTGGATTTTTGGTTAAAACATGTTTATTTTTCATTGAGTGGAAGAAAATCCAGAACTTTAACTCAAGTAAGAGAAGAATCACTTCATAATAAAAGTACCTAAGTACATTTATTATGAAGTAGTAAAAATACTCCTAAAAGTCATTTTTTTCAAATAGTTAGCCAAGTAAATGTAACCAGTTACGGCTGTGCCCTGCTCCTCAGGTGTGTTCAGGTGTCCAGTGTGTGTGTTTTGCAGGAGAAGGAGGTGACCATCACCATGCCCAACGGGGAAACGTCCGTGGCGACGGTTCGCATCTGGAACGAAACCGTCTCCAACCTGACGCTCATGGCTCTGGGCTCCAGCGCTCCGGAGATCCTGCTGTCGGTGATCGAGGTAAACGCCGTTACGCCTCAGCGTCGTGTGTTCGTCCCGGCTCAGCTCGCAGAGCCTCCGCTCCTTTGCAGGTGTGCGGTCACAACTTTGAGGCCGGCCAGCTGGGACCGGGGACCATCGTCGGCAGCGCCGCCTTCAACATGTTCGTGATCATCGGGATCTGCGTGTGGGTCATCCCCAACGGCCAGTCACGCAAAATCAAACACCTCAGGGTGTTCTTCATCACCGCCTTCTGGAGCATCTTCGCCTACATCTGGCTCTACCTCATCCTGGCTGTCATATCGCCGAGCGTCGTGGAGGTGAGGAAACCAGGCAATGGAGCTAATCTCACCATCAGCAGGATTCGCCTCAGCCCCCCAGAACTAGCAAAACACTGTCAGGATTGGTAAAACTGCAAAAAGACAAAATCTTACACAATACTTCTGACTACTTTTCAGTGCAAATATCTCAGTACTCTTGAAATAAGTCAAAACTAACTGATAAGTAACTTTTCAGCAAAATATAAGAGCTAGTTTTCAGTCAATAATTTCTTAATTTTGGTGAAGAAGTTCTTGTTCCACTGGCAGATAAATCCACTTACATCAAGACGTCGTTCCCATATTAACCTCTAGTCACACAATCTTAAAAAGCCATTGTCATGTAAAATCCACGTTTTTATCTTTCCATCATGTTATAATGTTATTTCCTCATCAAAAATAAACCTGGAGCGTTGCTTTGAATCTTTCATGCATGTTTGATTAATCCTTTAATTTCCATGGCAACCAATCAGATGTACAAAACGGCTGGGTGGACTTAGCCCCTCCTATGTGCCTGGAAAACATCTAATCCTGCCAGTTTAATAAGGTCTTTAGGTTTGGTTCAGCACCAAAGCTCTGTGAAATAGAACCCGTCTCCTTCCTTACTGCTGGATATTCCAAGCCCATGAATCCTTTCTGGATCTCCCTCCGTGACCCTGCAGGGGTCACCAGGTCAACGGGTTCATGGATGTTTGTCCCTAAACCTCTGGCCGTTGTGTTTCAGGTCTGGGAAGCTCTGGTGACGCTGCTCTTCTTCCCCGTCTGTGTCCTCCTGGCTTGGATCGCCGATCGCCGTCTGCTCTTCTACAAATACATGGGCAAGCGTTACCGTGCCGACAAGCGCCACGGCATCGTCGTGGAAACCGAGGGGGACCTGACCCCCACCAAAGGAGGCATGGAGATGATCACTGACGGCATGCTGCCGCAGCGAAGCACCGTGGTTCCCGCTGAGAACGGCGGGGATGGAGCGGCGGGCGCCACGGCGAACAACATCGGCGCCGCGGCAGTCGCCAGGGGCAACCTGCCCAAATCCAACAGCGCCATGGTGAACGTGGAGAGCGGCAGGGAGCTGGACGAGAGCCGCAAGGAGGTGAGACAGAAAAATGAGTTAAACTGAGGAGAAGGGAAGTTTTAATTCAGTCCGTTTTAGTCCAACTCAAACTAACTCTGCTCTGCCTACAAACCTCCAGCCGGGTTCGGTTAAATTGAACTCTGATGGTTTAAATCCATAATGACGCCAAGTGGATCGGAGGCTGCTCCAAAGCAGGAAGTGGATTAAAGTACAGGGCATTCTGCACCAAGAACCACTGAAGGAAACGACACAAAAACCTCTGAAGACACTGAGAGCAACTTCCTTCTTCACCAGATGGAAACGTCAGATTTTCTCTTGTCTTTGGTAAAATCCTATGAGTCATTTTTCCTGCTAGCGCTAGGCTAACATGTTTGTTTTGGTTGTATTTACCCAGAATGCCCTGCGCTGTAGTCCACTTCCTTCTTTTGGAGCGGTCTCTGGACTGCTTGGCGTTCACATATGGATTCAAACAGAACCAGAGTTCACTTCACCCGAACCCAGACCAGAGTTAGCTTAGCATTCACACCTCACCAACCAAACCGGACTTTCTAAACAAACGGACTGGAGTTGGATTAAAGTGGATTGAACTGGGCTGGAGTGAACAGCCCTGAGAAATGCTCCAGTGGAACCGAGCGTACCAGGAAGTGACAGGAACCAGAAACCTGAACCCGGCTTGTCTTCGGCAGGTGATTCGCATCCTGAAGGAGCTGAAGCAGAAATATCCCGACAAAGATCTGGACCAGCTGGTGGAACTGGCCAATTACTACGCGCTGCTGCACCAACAGAAGAGCCGCGCCTTCTACCGCATACAGGTAAGCTCCGCCCACCTGCCTCACCGCAAACCGTACCTTGCGCCGCAAAGTCCCGCCCTAAACGCCGGGTTTGCTTCGCCTCGTCGCCGCCAGGCGACCCGGATGATGATCGGAGCCGGAAACGTCCTGAAGAGGCACGCCGCCGACAACGCGCGGCGCGTGGTGGTGGCCGACGAAGAGGAGGCTGAGGAAGACGACCTGGCCGTCTGCAGCCACATCTCCTTCGAGACGGCCCACAGTCAGTGCATGGAGAACTGCGGCGTTCTCACGCTGGCCGTGGTCTGCCACGGTAGGAACAGCACCGGACAGACAAAACCTTCACTTCCTCAACAGTTCAAGATTAATTATGACACATTATGATAGGAAAAAGAATTAGACTTTCTGTTTTTACATGAATAGAATAAAATATTCCTCGTTATTCCCTCAGGTGGAAAATTGACATTTAAGTCCAAAAACAAAATAAAAAGATAAACAACCTGAAACTTGGCAGGAGGTCAGCCATCTTGGGAGGCGCTGCCCTTTCAGTGGATGGAAAAATAACAACATCATGAGGAATAAAGTCATGATGATATGAGAATAAAGATAAAATATTACCAGACTCAGAAATTCATTAGAAACAGCCGTTTGATCAAAAGTTTGAAAGTTCGTCCACTAATGTGTTAAAAGATGAAATATTTCATCATTTGTGAATTTTAATTTTACAAGATTCTCAATATTCCTTATTTTAAATTTTAATAATTTCTGGCATAGGAGTTCTCATAAAATTATAACTTAATTCTTGGAATATTGCGACTTTAATCTTGCATTATTTTGACTTTATTCTGGTCATATGACTACTTTATTCTCATAATGTTATAACTTTATTCTCATAATATTATAACTTTATTCTCATAATGTTATAACTTTATTCTCATAATATTATAACTTTATTCTCATAATGTTAGAACTTTATTCTCATATTACTATTATGACTTTATTTTCTTTTTTATTGTCATATTGCGAGTTTATTCTGGGGATATCAGTGTTATTCTCATAAATAAGAGTAAAAATTCTTTTAGTCTTTTGTTCTCATGTCTGCTCCGTTTGATGAGAACTTTTGGTTTTTAATAAAATATGACTTTATATGCAGAACCTTTAGATTTCTTTATTTTGCAGCATAATTTGTCTCTGATTTATGCACCATTCCTTCATATTTAAAATGTTGTGACTTGTTAGCTTTGCATGTCATTTCAAAGAGATTTTAGAAACAACCTGAAACCTGCAAATTTACCCAGAAACAGAATAAACCGCCTGATGTGATTCTCTCTGGTCGATTTTTACCTGGTTTTATGTTTTGTGTTATTATCAGTGTAGGAACCAGGAACGTTTATTTCTCAGCCTAGTGACTCCACAGCATGATGCTGCCTCCGCCGTGTTTGTTTTTCCAGTTTTCTGACTGTTGTTGTGTTTTGGGCCTGCAGGCGGTTTGGGGGAAAACACTTTCTACGTGGATTACAGAACCGAAGACGGTTCCGCCAACGCCGGGTCCGACTACGACTACAGCGAGGGAACGCTGGTGTTCAAACCCGGAGACACTCGGAAAGAGATCAAGGTGAGTCTGTCATGAAGTGGTTTAGGTGAGGAGGTGAGGCAAACGCTGGAGACCCAGGTAAGAAGTAAATAATGATGATTTAATGAAGAAAACAGTCCAAAACACGACAAACAGAGATCCTCGGCCAGGCAGCACGACTTGAACGGAATCCAGGGCTCAACGCCGGTAGCAACTGGTCATACGGGAGGATAGGAGACAACAGACATGAAGCGACAACTGACGAGGACCCGACAGAGAACAAAGACAACGGAGGGACTAAATACACAGGGAGGCAATCAGGGAAACAAGACACACCTGGG
>CAEGAG010016032.1:0-11200 GCA_903067065.1 Brachyrhaphis terrabensis | reverse complement strand
TATATATATATATATATATATATATACACACAGTATATAGCTGTAAATTTGCTTGAACGTTAACTTTGTCTTATTTCATTCAATCTAATATACGGAAGGTATCTTCCAGTAGAACTAGTACTTTATAAATTAATATTTACACATTATTGACTTAAAATAAGCGCCTATATTTTGCGGTAAAGTTACTTTAGTTTTGTCTTATTTCATATGAGAGGATAATGTAATCTACGGAAGGAGGACACGATCAATATTTCTGTGATAACTTCAAATGAAATATAAGTGTGATAAAGCTTTACAGTTGAACTGATCGGCAACTTTAAAATCTACTTCTAACATAATTTTATGCAAACCTTGGTGCAAAATAGCTAAAAAACAAAGTCTCATCAGCTACACTGCAAAAACACAAAGTCTAACAAAGTATTTTTGGCCTAGCTTCTATTGTAAATATTTTTGGTACACTTGAAATACGACAAAAATAACTTTTCAGCGTGAAATAGCAGCTTGTTTTAAGTAAATAATTTCTTAATATTGATGAAAAAGTACTAGTTCCTCTGGCAGATTGACTTAAAACATTTTTCCAAATTATAAGTGAAAAAAATCTTAATGGAACTAGTAATTTACTAATGTATATTAAGGAGTTATTTACTTAAAAGCTCTTATATCTTGCTGAAAAGTTACTTGGAAGTTAGTTTTGTCTTATTTTACTTAAGACATCTTGTAGATACTAGACCAAAAATACTTGGTAAGATTTTGTGTTTTTGCAGCGCAAAACTTGTTGCCTCATGTAGAAGTCAGGAAAAGAGACGAATCCATAAACAGAGCATCAAATTTCTCTCACAGCATGGCAGTTGGCAGCATATGGTGCTCAAAAGGGCTTTGTGAATATTTAGTCAATTTGCCATTAAAGCTGATTATTGTCTCTGTCATTATGTCAGCAGGTATTTGGAAACATAAAATACTGTGAAAAGTGTTCAGCATTTCTTCTGTATTTGCTTTTTTGTCACACAGAAATGTTCAAAATCATTCAAAAAAATTTATATCAGACTAAAATAACCCAAATTTATGGAAAATAGAAAATGTAGTTTTTAAAATATGTTCTAATGTAGTAAGAGAAAATAAGCAATTCAACCCAACGTGGCGCCTATGTGAGAAAGTAATTGTTTACTAAAGTTTAACTAGCTTACATACATAAATACCTCCTTTTTATATTTCTGGAGACATTTATCATATGTTTTAGCTTAACTAACAGAAAATCCATCAATCACTGCAGGTCATCCAGGCTCTAAATCAGCAAACAAACAAAATGTAAGAGAGATATTTGTTTGTTTTTTGCATCTCTTATTGCGTAATCGTGATTAATGACTTTAATTGTGAAAAACGATGTTGCTGTGAGGTTTTTTGTGACTTCCTGGATGAGTTGTTGATTCTCTCTTGGAGTTATTTTTGTTAAATCAAAGGTTTTCAATAGCAGCACCGTTCTGAGGCTTTTCTGTTTAAATTGTATGCAGGCATCTAAGCCAGGAGTGTCCAAACTTTTTGTAACGTCAGCCAAAATGGTCCAAAACTAAAACGAAAAATAAACTAAAATGAAGCAGATAAAGTAATCTAATTTTTATTTTATTTTATCCAGGATTTTAAAAATGATTTTTTTCTTTTCACACTTTGAGGAACTATATTTGTCTCTTGCCTGAAAAACGAGGAATATAGTTTTCAAATTATTTTGGACTCAACTGAACAAATTTATTCTCAGTAATAAAAATAGGATTTGGGTCGCTTTCTTTCAAAACAGTATTTAGTGGAGTTTAGTAAAAACAAAAAATAAAAAAAAAGAGGATTTAGGTGCAGCAAATTATGCTTTTAAGTGGATAAACATGGTTGTACTTAATTAAATAAATCAATTCAATCCATTTATCCCAAAGGGGAATTTAATGCTGTTTTAATTCATATTAATTAAATTATTCAAAGTCTTAGTGTAAATGTACAAGTTTGGGTGTAAAAAGATGAATATTTTGTGCTGTATTTAATATTTCCATTGAAACAAAATTATGTTGGGGAAATTTTACTCTGATTAAAAATAAAAAGTCTTTATCTTTGTCGACATCTGCTAAGTTTTTATGATTCTTAAACTACAGTTGAGTGGACCCATAAAATCAGTTCAACGGCCACTAATGGCCCTCCAGCCTCACTTTGGACACCCTGGTCTAGACTGCATTTAGTTTTTTATGAGCAGATCTTCCATTTTTGGCAAAATCTTTCTACAATGCAGAATGTGTCAGAAAAATGTGTCTTTTGTAAATACATTTAGAATCTGGAGGGACCTCAGATTCAGTTTCCCTTCAATTCAGTTCAGTTTATTTACACACGACAGAGTTTGATTATGAAGAGGAAACCAGATGTAACTTATAATCAACAACTCAATGTAGGATTAGTTAAACTGTTTTAGGTCAAAACTGTATTTAAGTAAAGTTTTCCTAATGTTGAATGAATTTGAATTCCCCACCTTTTCTTTGTGAAAAACAAAACCTGAGCTTTCCCAGATAACATTGAATTACATTTAAATTATTTAGCAGGTTTCAAATCATTGCGAAACTCACTACTCTGTTGTCAGCTGCAGTAAAAGAGAAACTATTGGCCTTAAAACTCGTTGGTTTAATATACAACTGCAAATAACAAACAACAAACATGGATATTAATATGAAACGCCGTTTATTGTTCTGTCAAAAGAATCTCCTATATGGTGTCGATAAGCCATAGATGAGGAAAATGCTGCCATGAGAAAAACTGATGAGATTACTCACTGCTGATTTGTCTCCTCTGGACTTATTGTGCAACATTTAGCAGCAGAGTAAGCAAAATATCCCAACTGCACAAGAGATTAGCTGAGTGTTGAGACATCAGGAAAGACAGAAATAAAGTCACTGATCCCGGAAAACGTTACAGAAAAAAGAAATAAAAATAAATTTGTAAAATAAAAATATAAATTTGTCTGTCATCAAACCACGCTGAAGTTTGTGACAAAATGTCAAAAGAAACATAAATAACAGGAATATATATGTTTTTTATAGATTTAAATTTGTGATATTTATGTTTTTGTCTGTGTGAGCAGAATCACCATAAAAAATACAGAATGCATAGATTTGCTCATAATGATGTAAATGTGTAAATATGCACAACTTTTGTCTCACATTCATTTGTTCCTAAAAATCAAGCAGAAGTTATTTCAGTTTTTGTGTTTCTGCTGCCCCCGTGTGGCCAGCAAAGGCTACACTTTGGTGAACATACATTCAAAGCTTTTGACATAAATTAATCTTTTGCAGAAGTAACATAATTCCACCTAATAAGGTGATTAAATAAAAATGTTACAGTTTAACTGAAGAGAGACTAAGATAAATGGATATCTATATATCTCTATATATCATGTGATATAAGTAACCCATGGTAACAGGAAATCATTTATAACAACTTATAGTATTACATGAAAATAGCTAAATAAAGTTGAAAAGTAACATATTCATAAAAAAGCTAGGTTCATGCTGTGTTGTTTGAAAAGTTACAAAGTATAAACTTAACAGTAATTTAGGTTATTTAGACTGTAACAAGACAAAAAAATCAGGGAAAATTTTTCAGTCATATTGTTACCATGTCATTAATTCATTTAAAAATGTCACTTTTATAATATTTAGTTTGTTAAAAAATAAGCAAACTAAACTTTTAGTTAGCAAACTAAATATTTAGCTCAAAGCTATTGAAAACAGCTAAATATTTAGTTTGAAGCTAAATATTTGGTTTAGACCCAAATATTTGAGTCTAAACCAAATATTAGACCCAAATATTTGGGTCTAGACCAAATTAATTAATAAATAAATTTATTTATTTAATTAATAAATTAAATAAATATTTAATTTATTTGAAGCTTAAATTAAATATTTAAGCTCAAATTAAATATTAAAGTTCCAAATTAAATATTTAAGTAACAAACCTAATATTTAGTTTGAAGCTAAATATTTATCATTGAGCTAAATATTTAGTTTTAACCTATGTATTCAGTTAAATATTTAGTTAAAAGTTAAATTTTTAATTTGAAGCTAAATATTTAGTGTACTAACAAAATATTTAGTTCATATGCTAATTATTTAGCTTCAAACTATTTAGTTAGTGAGAAAAATGTTTAGTTGCTTACTAAATGGTCAGTTTGCAATTAACTATTCAGTTTTTAAACTAAATGTTTAGCTTACTATTCAAAGATTTTGTTTGAAACTTTAAGATAAATTATTGAATAACATGGTAAAATTTTGAAACTGAGCTGACATTTTTTCTCTGTTGGCTAAATATCGCAGATTATTGCTGTTGTTGTTTGACTATATAACTTTACAAATAAGATAAATTTAACACAGTATCTTATGGGATTGGTGCTAATTGTGGAGGCGGCTGTTAATGAAAGTAACCAGGATGGAGTTTGAGATCCAGCAGTTTAATTGAAGCAGTGGAAGTGCTGGTACTTCTCCTTCTGCTTTTGGGAACTTGTTAGCGGGAGGAAAAGCTGCCAGGGGCCCAAAGGAAACATGGCGGCATCACACAAAGAAATTTATTGCATGTATGAACCCCCTCTTGACCTAACCACCTCTGATAAGTACTTTATCTGCGACACAACATCTGTTCCGTAAAGTGACAGGCGTGAAAAACTGGCTCCAAAGTTGCCAGATCCTGTACTTTGGTCTGTGAGCCAACCGCCAACCATCCAGCTCAACGGTGGCTCTCACCTGATTGGAGCAGGTTGCCTCAATCAACCACCGGCTCCTTCTCAGACGTGTTTGAATCCATCAGTGCCGCCCCGGCTCTTTTGTTGGTTTGTTCCCTGCAATACCGCCAGGTCTTGTGAGCTGTTAAAGGCTCAATGTGGAGAGACATAATCACTCCCTGCTGCCTAAAAGCTCAGCAGCTCTTTGTCAAGCCTCTGGATCGGCTGTGACATGCTTAAAGCGTCTCCTGTGGCTGCACTGACATCCACTGTGCTGTGGATGTGTGACACATCTGATTGCACTGGTCAGGCCCGGTCCTTTAAGCCTGATCCCGTCAATTCTCATGTTGACCTTCTTTTCGAAGACAGCGTGTTACGGCCGTTGTAGATAGGAAAACAAAAGGAGGAGTAAATTCCTGCCAAAAAAAATTTCAAAGAATTTCTAGAGAAGACTTTAAAATTAGAGTAACAGGGTTTTATTTTAACAATGTTATCGACGTGAAGTTTGTCAAAACATTTGTTTCATTCTTTGAATCTATTTTGTTTAGTAAAGAAGTTGTTTCTCCAGACATTTATTTGTATTTTATTGTTTTATTCGTGTATTAAATTCTGTTACGCTACTCTTGACGGTTGGTGGTTTCCATAGCAACCAGTAACTGACAGCTCCACCCACTTTTTTGTTGCCATTGGTAACTGTGGTAGGTATTAGGATCAGATCTGTGTTTTCTTTACAAGTATTATATTTTAACATATATTTTACACAAATGTAATCATATACAGTGTTTCATAAATAATTTTGCTATGTTTGGTTTATGTTTTTAACTGTTATTATTAATGTTGTGGATTTTATCTTTGATTATACAATTGAGCACTACTGCTAACTGCTATTAGCTGCTCATTGGGAGCTATTGCTCTGTAGTTTGTTTATTTATTGTTTTTTATTTAATGTGTTGTGGCAGAAGCTGCTGGACTGATTTTAACTTCTTCTTTTGTTAGGTATGTTTTAATTTTTGATTACAAAGTTATGTCTCAGTTATCAAGTTTGTGATAGTCTTTGAGTGTTACAAATGTAATTTTATTTCCTGCACTAAAAATATATATATTCATTGTTATTTATGTTAAAAATGTGATTAGCTTTTTTCGTTTTTGGTTAAAACATGTTTGTTTTTCAAGTAAAAGTAAAAAGTACAGTGTAGTAAAAGTACTTCTAAACGTAATTTTTTTCAAGTAAATGTAATTGAGTAAATAACTAGTTACTACCCAACTCTGACTACTTCACAAGGACATGTTTGTAAACTATATGTTTTTTATAATCTGGTAATGTTTGCTGTAAGTAAATGTTGATATGCAACTCCTATTCCTGTTTCACAATCTCTCTCACAATGCTTTTGTGCAAAGCAGACCTTGTTATGAAAACTTGTATTAGAATTACTGTTTACCTACTTTCATGTCAAACCAGTTTCCCCATTGTCCTTCATGGTGTTTCATCTGCTGCTCACTGAAGAGTCTCACTCTGGTGAAGCTGTTTCTGTACAGTTAAGAGATGGTTGTAGCTAAATATTGCAGTAGATAAGCAGCTCGTGAAATAGTCAGAAAGTTGAACAGCCAAAGCGGGAACCTGAAATGCAGAAGTGAATTTTAGAGTGCCCAGCTTTTCCATTCTTTACAGTAACCGACACGTCAAGGCAGGAAACGGCAGGCTTCCTTTCTCCATGTATATAAACTCTGCTTGCAGAGAAAGTGGTACAGGTGACCTTAACTGGAGAAAACAGTAGAAATCTGTGTGGAAAACATGCATCTGTGTCTGAAAGAAGGATTCAGAGGACAGAAATGTTTTTATTGAGATGCAATAAACTCCTTCTGCTTTGTTCATGTGGGGGAATGAAACCTGTACGTTTGGCAACAGCAGCTTATAATAAATTGATAAATAATAAATTGTAGTAAATTTATTTTACTACAGTTTAACACCACACATAAGCAACACACAGGATTACTTTTGTTGAACTTTTTATTCAGATTTTCCAGTGCGAGTCACATCACATACATCATACATATAATATATTTTACAAACTGCATGTATAACCTCACATATTGGCTCCATAAGAGGTTTAGTCTTAAAAAAAACACAAGGGAGAATCTCCTATTTATCAATCGTAATCTCCATCAGCTGTGGTTTGAAATGAATGTTTGAATTGGGGACCATTTTTCTAAGAAGATGTCACTTTTCGTCTGAAGTTTTGCTGTAATTTGTTCCATATGGTACACCTCCCTCACTCTTTTCTTCCACTGAGAGACTGCTGAGGGCTGAGGTTTCAGCCATCAGACCGTGATCATTTTCTTTGCGAGAATAAGTAGAATCTTAGACATAAATCTTACTGTGATCTTGAATTTAGCAACACACAGGATTAAGGGATAACTAACTCAGGTTGAGAGTTTGACTCATAATTTAAAAAAAAAAAAAGGGGAAAAAAGGGAGTTTTCCTGTCCACTGTCGCTATATGCTTACTGCGAAGTCAACAATGTAATGCAAACAACTGTCCACTATCACATGGTTAGTCTACGATAGCGTTTCTCAATTCCGGTCCTCACGCCCCCTGCCTTGCATGTTTTAGGTGTTTCCCTTCTGTGACACACCTGGATTGAATATGTGGGTGATTACCAGGCTTCTGCAGCACTTAATGGTCAAGCAATCATTTGAATCAGCTGCTCTGGAATAGAGGTACATCTAAAACATGCAGAGCAGGGGCCCTGAAGACTGGAATTGAGAAGCGCCGGTCTACGACTTGATGCAATCTGCTGGGTTTGAAAAAGTTTAACCAATTAAAATAAACTGAACTTTACTGCATTGTTTGATAACTGGACTCAATTTAAATGTATGTAACAGACTTTAAGTCTGTCTTTGTGACTGGATTAAATGGATAGGTTTGTTATAAGCTACCTTGAGACAACATTTGTTTTGAGTTATATTGATAAACTGAATTAAATTGAATAAATGTATCTAATAAAGTGGCCAGTACCTGTGTAGACAGATAAAATGGATTGGGATCCAAAACTTCAGTCCTATAATACACAGATTGGGTTCTGATTTGATTAATGTAACTGATAAGGCCTCAGTGTTGAACATTAACTTTCTGAGTTTCCATTAAACTTTACACAGAAAAGGTGAATGATGTCTGCATGTTATTATCCTGTGTAACTCATTTAATGATATTTCATTAGTATAACTTGTTTCCTGTTGCCTATAGGAAGTTAATCCTTGTCCTCTTTTTTGGTTTACCAATTGTTTCAATCATTTTGTCCCTGTATAAAGAGTATTGAGTTTCATTTATCTGTTATCAGAACAACATTTTGACTGTATTCCTGTCCTGGTTAATGAAATGTCATGGATCTACAGTATATAACTTCCTTTATGTTTATAGAGGTTTTTCAGTTCCTTTTTGTTTGGGATTTCATTAAATAGATGTTTATTGGCAGATTACCGTCTGCTTCACCTGTTCTGGTTTAGTGAATGATGACGACATGCTGAAGGACAGCAATTTTGCTCATGAAACACAGTTAAATCAATTACTTATTTTTTTATCATGTTATGCGAGAACACTCCAAAGCACAACAAAGATAGACTATTTTGCACTCTGACACAAACCATACCATTCCAACTTTATTTATAAAGCACCTCATACACCATGAGGACCGAGATGCTGTAACACAATCACAAAATACAACACAATACAGTATAGACAAGAGAAAAAAACACAAATTACATATGAAATCACAGAACAAAACAAAGCGAAGAAACATCTCAGATTGTGTCAAACGCCAAGGAAAAGAGATAAGTCTTTAGCAGGGACTTAAAAGCAGCAGGTGAGGAAGCCTGTCTTACGTCCAGTGGAAGGTCATTCCAAAGCTTAGGAGCTGCCACAGAAAAAGCCCCTCTGAGCTTCCACTTAGTCTTTGGCACCTGCAGGAGCAACTGATCAGCTGACAGAGAACGACAGGGTGTGTAAGGATGTAGCAGCTCAGACAAATAGGAAGGGGCAAGGCCATTTAGAGCTTTGAAAACAAATAAAAGAATTTTAAATTGAATCCTAAAATGTACTGGCAACCAGTGTTGCTAAAATAGCTAAAATAGGGGAAATGTGTTCGAATTTCCGGGTGCCTGTTAGAAGACGTGCAGCTGCAATTTGTACCCTCTGCAGCTGAGAAATATAAAGATCACTGACTCCAAAATAAAGTGAGTTACAGTAATCCAGCCGCGTTGGATGGATCACTGTTTCAAAATGCTGTCTAGAAATAAAAGGCTTGACTTTGGCTAACAACAAATTAGCTTGAAGAAGGCAGGCAGCAATGACACAAACAAAAGCACTTTCACTTTTGTTTTGTACTCTGTGAATATTTGGTCATGTGCTGGAGCTCAGCCAGGCATCCTTTAATAAAAAAAAAAAAAAGCATCCCAAAGTTTTTATGAAATAGTTTGGATATTTCTTTCAATTTATTCCTCTTTAAAACAACTATTTTCCCACTTTCCTCCTGCCATAGTTTCCCTTCATAATTTTTGTCCATTGGCATGCACCTTTGTCTTTTTTCAGTCTCATGTATTTTCTAAATATATTTATAATCAGTCTAAACAAATACAGGATAATATAATCATTAAAATCTGAGAGATAATAGGGAAAATCCCTTTGGAAGGACAGCTTTACAGATACATTAATTGTTGCACCAGAACAAGAATCAGAGCTTTGCTTACATGTTTTAATATTACTTTCTGAAGTTTATTATTTTAAAAAAGTTTGTAAATAAAGTTGCCAACCATTGCTTTTAAGTAACTTAAGTTGAGGTGGATTTTTTTTCTCTCATTTTGTCTCGCATTCTTTTGGTTGACCTCCTGACGAAATGCATAAATCACAACAAATATCAACCGTTTATAATATTGACATAAAAACACTCACACTGTGGTTGACATGGAGTCTTCAAACATTTCTAACTAGTTCAACAAGACTAAAAGGTGTAGTTGAAGAAAGTGAAGACTTCTGTCTCTCTATACTTTCTGGTGAACCTTGCTTCTTGGAGGATGGGCAAGACAAACAAAGCCTACCCTGACCTTTAACCCTGTGAACCCACTGTGAGCTTCAATCCACTGCGGATGTCGAAATAAAAGGATTCAAAAGAAGAAGGTCAAGTGACATATAGTTGTTTCTCGTTTAGTCCAACATGTGTTCACCTGCAATCATTAACTCCAGGATGTCTTCTGTTTCTCATAGTACTACAATACTATCAGGACAAAAAATACTCCATATTTCAAAGAAAGTATTGTCAGTAAAATAACTAAAAGTTTTTTTTGTTTTTGTTTTACAACAAATTAACATTTGTTCATTATTTTAATTTTATTAATAAAAGATGACTTGATCAGAGTTCCTAGGAACTTCTAATTTGTAACCCATAACTTTGTTTCCCTGAGGTGTAAATATTATGTGACACAAAAGTCTATGCCTCTTCTCACTATTGGACAAGGACATCTTCCACACACGGTGATGAGGACAGCAAAGAAGGCAAAAATCTCCAAAATGTTATGTTACAGTATAGAGTGTACTTTGGGGATCATTGCACATTATCTCCATGCCAACCAGTTGTTTGGATCGAATGAGGGGAAGAAAGAGTTGTACTGTAACAAACCTAAATGGGAGGGTTTGTTAAACTTCACCCTGAACACGTTTTGGTCCAATGAGTTGAAGTTTGAGCTTTTCCACTACAAATGCAGAACGTTTGTAGTGGTTGCAAAAGTACCTCAATACCCATTTCTTTTTCAACGACCATGGGAAGTTTATTAGGCTTTGTTTACAGAACGCTGTCTGGAAACTGCAAGGATTTTCAAGTGTTGATTGATTAAAAAGTTCAAAGTTTAATCTAGAGATCCACTGATTGGATATTAATAATATCCAGAATTCAGCATGAATTCAGCATATCTGTTGTGGACTTTAGACTTTGGAATAGAGCTTTGGAGCTGACGTCACTGCGTGTGACGTTTACGTTGCTCGGCGCCATGTTGTTTGGCCACAGACCAAAACAAACTTTTTCCGGTGTTTTCATTGTGTTACCGACCGCAGTGAAGTTGTTTTCAAGTAGGATATTGGATATCTGCGCTCCGCGGAGTAAGGGGCGTTTAGCTCAAGGTTGATCCGATTTATGAAGGCTAATTCCGGCCAGCTGTTCGCTACCGCTCCCTCCTCAAGCGCTCGGAGGTTCACTGAGGGACCTCAATTTCCGAACCAAACACTCCTGTAAATAAATGCCTTATGACCAACTGATACAAACACTGGAATGAAATGGCTTAATTACCTCCTCCTTGTGTAGATAATTTCTTCAAAAATCAGTGTGAAATTGTTCTACAAGACTGTATAGATGAAGCACACATCTTTATTACATTTGACCCCTTTTTTATTTAACTAATTTTATATTTAAAAAAAA
>CAEGAG010015996.1:0-14934 GCA_903067065.1 Brachyrhaphis terrabensis | reverse complement strand
AGTTGCAGGAAAAATCTGATATTTGGAGAAAATGATCATATGGGGTAGTAATATACAATTCAGACTTTTTTTGAGAGAGATATTTAAACAGCATTTCAACAGCATTTAGCTGTTGCAAATCTGCAACATCTGCCTGGAGAGGGTTATTCAAATATAAATACCTAATAAAAGTCTTCTGAAAATCTTAAGCAAGCTACAAAAAATAGCATGAACCTCATGTTGTCCTGCTTTATTCTAGACATCTGCTGATAAAATAAAATATGTGGCGTGAAAGTATTTTAAAGCCGATGAATAATTTGCTCCTCTCCTGTGAGTACGCCTAAACTAATCATTAGCAGTGCGAGGTGCAGCTCAGTAAACGCTCAGGAACACCGTGGCTCTCTGGCCTTTTTAGCACTGTTTGTTTGAGTTGGGTAGCTTGTTGACCAGAGGTGAAATTAAATAAGAACAGGTTTGCATGCGGAGTCAAAGTCGGGCCGGCGGTAGTTATCTGCAGATGTGCCTGCACACGTCTCCTTTAGAACCCGGTCCGGTCCGCTCCCATGCTGTCAGCTAAACAGCAGCTGACTGATATAGAAACCATGTGTGATAAAATGTCCCAAACCAACTGCATGACATCAGCCGCCCCTTTCGCTCCCCCTTTAAGTTGCTACGTACATCTTGACTTCACTTTCAGAGCACAGATTCGAGGCACATGTTGGCTCTCGGCGGCGCCCTGCCTTACCGTTAACCCAGTTTCACACCTGGTAACAAGCCAGTGCAACTACATGCGTCAATGCAAAGAGAAAAGCCTCCAGTAAACACGAGGACAAATAAACCTCCAGCTGTTTCAGAAGCAAGTGATAGTCGGTTAGTTTGTTTGAAGGGAAGCTGGAAGTTACGGTCACTGTTGACGGTTACTAAAAAGTTTACTCAAAGGAACTCTGTCTTACAGATAGAGCTAGGTAAACTTCTACAGTGCATTAATATAGAGTTAAAGCCAGATATTTACTTACTGTATACAGCAGAAAAGATCATAACCCTTTGCATTTCTCAAAGGGCAAAATCCCAGATGGAGCAATGAAGGGAGATGAGAATCAAGAAGGAAATGGCCAGGCTACTGTTTCTCTAAAAAAAATGTCATTTAAATTTCTTTTAAATTAAAATAACATTTTGGGTTTGACAGTCCATGTCTTTATTTAGCCCATAAGAACATGGTGAAATGTGTCTTTTTAGCCTATGGGTTCCATCCAAAGACATTAAAAATCGGGTTTGGTGTTCCCAGTTTATCAACCCCAACCACCTTTCAACCAGATGAAGACATCAGTAGGCGTCTCCATGTCGACATCTTTTCATGATTATACGTCGTTCAGACACAACGATCAGCGGTCTCTTCTATGTGTCACAGACAAGTGTTACCCCATGGGGCCAGTCACACCTACTTATTTGCCCTGTATGGATCATCAGGTATTATTGAGTAGTATTCATATTTATTCAGTGGTGACTGTAGAAGCAGAGTAACTACCCGATAGGCTCCAACATCCACTGGATCAGTTGACCAAACCAATTGTTTTTGTCAAAGAGAGACACCTTGAAGTAACCTGTGTCCAAGAGGTTTTCCTCGTTTAACCCATAAACTGGAAAACAGTGAAGCACACAGTTCTTGGTGGATGGATTGTTCTTTTCAGTCTATTTGATTCAGGATCTTCCTGTGTCATTGGTTTGCTGGCTTTTCAGACACAGTGAGGTTTTACATGCACTCCAAGCTCCCTCTTGAAAAGAGTGCTAAAGCAGGATGTGGCTCTGATGAATGCTGTGTCAACTGTCCTCCCTCAGCACTGATAAATTGGACCCCCTCTGAGAAAACGCTTGTCCAACTCCATCTTCTCCTGAGCTGTTGTGGAATGCTGGCCGATCATACCGCCGCCGCTACGGTTCATACAAAACAAGGAGAAGGTAGCAACATTTGTCCCTTTGATGAATATGAGATCCTTTTGTATTCACTAGTCTGGACAGGGAATCATGAGCCTCATATCAAGAAAATGTACATATCTCCATAAAATCTGACATCAGAGCGCTGAATCAAGGTCTAAGGCAGGCATACCATGCTATACACAGAACCTCTGAAAACAGACCAACACAGATGAGACAGAAAGATGTTTAATCCAGAGCGATACCTCCAGTGCCTTCTGCCTTGAATTAACAGGTATTGCAAATACTCAATGAGCGTCTTCCAAATATGCCATACATGCTGTGTGAACATGTGTCTGCATTCTTCTATCTGAGCAGAACAGCCCTTATTTTATTGCCTAAGTTTGTCAAGAGAAAGTTGTTTCTAACAAGCTAAGCTGTAGTATTTGTTTCCCATAATAGCTCCTTGACTATTCAAAATGACTACAGTTGTTCTTACTGTTGCCTTGCAGCAAGAATGTCCTGAGTTTGATTTACCAACAGGGTCTTGCTGCATAGAGATTGCATGTTCTCCTGGGGCATTTATGGCTTTTCTCCAGGTCCGCTCACAGTCCAAAAAACATGCTTGTTAGGTTAACTCCTGAGCTGTTGTGGAATGCTGGCTGATCAGCATATTAGCTCATCAGCAGAGCTCCGTAGAGCTTGCCTGCATACTTTACTTGTATAGCACTTTATCAAGTCCAGAAGACTCCAAAGCTCTTCACACTTCATTCAGTCATTCACCCATTCACACACACATTCACACACTGACCGTGGCAAGCTACTGGGTTGTAGCAACAGCTGCGCTGGGCCAGACTGCACCGGTGGCTTCAGCCCTACCACCACCAGCAGTAAAGGTGGGCAAAGTATCTTTCCCAAGGACACAACGACAGAGTTGGATGTAGGGGAGGGAAGGGGATCAAACCAGGAGGTACATCCAAAAGTTGCCGGACTTTGCCACTCAAGGAATGCGTCTTCCTGTCTGTTTCATTCCTGTCTGTCAAATCCAGACAGGAATGAAAACTGCCAGACGAACACAACCAGAAACATGACCTCTGTGGTGAAAGTAACACACAAACAGTCACAGCAGAAAGACTGGCTGCCATCATTTCCTCCAGGTTGTTCAATTCTGCTCTGGTCAGCCCCTCCCCCCCTTCTTGACCTCTGACCTTGACTCAGAGGGTTAACAACAGGCCTGCCTCCTGTACCTCCAACACATCGTAAACATTGATAACAGCCCCTCAACTGGTAACTAATTGCAGGCCAGGATGGGTGTGGACGTTTAATTAAAACGTTCCCATGAGCAACAACCGGATGAATCACCTGTTTATGACGACGTGATGTCACTCCGTCACCACGGCTACTGGTCCAATTAGTCAACGCAAGTGTGTTCAGACTGCGTTTTTATTATTATTATCATTTACGGAGGTCTTTTTCTGAACCTGTTTCTCTTTTAAAGGCCAACAGAACATCCATCACGTCACTTCCTGCCTGCTTTCAGAAACGTTTGGAAAAGTGTGAAATTTGAAATAATTTTTTGAGAATGGGAAAGAAAAATTAGGAATGGATGTATATTCCTAATGGATGTATATCCATCCAGTTCTTGAGATAATTTTTTTTCCCAGACTTGTAGATTTGAAGCTTTAGGAATCATAGAAAAGTTTGCCATGAATTCATGATGAATTTTTGTATTTTTGCTTTTATAAACGGTCCAAATTAACAAAAAAAAGTTTGCAAATGAATTCTTTTACACTAATTCTTTATTTAATGTGTTTTATTATCTGCTTAGGACGCTTTGTCTCATGGGTAAAACTAAAAAAAAACAAAAAAAAACTAAAGTTCCCACCAAATACTGTATTTCAAACAACTTTTATAGGCTGTTAGCTTCCAGCTCTGAGCTCTTGTAGTTCAGCCACAGTTCACTGCACGCTATCTACACAGCAAGCGTTAAATAAGGCTTTATGATTCCTCACTGGACCTTGAGTGAGCTTGTTCAAGTAAACTACTGAACACCATTCCCCCCAAGCAGCAGCCCGGACCCCTTAAGGTGAGGCCAATAAAATGCACCTCCATTTTCACAATAATCAGCTGTGTTAATCATGCGTATTAGCCCTCCAATAACTTTTAAAAAGTCGTCTAATCCCCTAAAAAAAAAAACAGGCTGTGAGAGAAAGCCAGGCCTCATGCCTAATTTTACCCCAGTGGTTTTAATCGGGCGCCTGGTCTAATTCAAACTTTACGTGGCCCCGACACGTCTAGCAACAATGAAGGGGCCTTTAGGGAGCAACTATGGTGACAAATGAGCCTAAATGGGTTCGCTGCCCTGCGACTGTCGCTAGATTTAAAGTGGCTAATCTCCCAGAGTAATGTGTTTCACTGTTTTCTGGTGTAGTTTCGGACTTCTAGGTCATGCACTCTTTTCAATCTGTAACTAAATCTAAAATCCCTGGATGATTCATTTTTCCCCCTTTTTCCTTATTTTGCAGCTTAGTAGACATCGGGGGGTTTTATCTGGTAAACCATACATGGAAAAGAGAACCTTTCATTCTAGATCTGATCTATTAGTTGAATTCATAAATAAAATATAAGCAAACTATGGCAAACAAATGTTAAGTGCCTAAAAATGATTTTGAATGTAGCCTCGTATGAGTTGGCAGCAGAAATCAGCCACTGGCAAAAACAATTGTCAACCAGCCAACTGGCAATAAATTTGCACTTATCGCGTTACGGGCAGTTCTATCGCTAATGCTAGAGGGAAAACAGTTAGCTATAGCTACATATCAAACATATGTTAGCAGCTAATTACCAGTAGCCTGGTAACACAAACAATGCAATGAAGATGTCTGCAGGTGACAAACTTACCTGTCTGAAAAATCCCTGGAGAAACAAAACCAAAATTTAAGACCCATGATTAATATATTTAAGGCTAACTTGCTTTTTAAGAAACAAATTTAATACATTTTAATGCTTTAATTTAAGGGTGTGCAAACACCTTGAGAAACAAATGGGTTCCACAGTTTTGGGACATTTCCTTGTAAAAGGGATTGAAAACCATTTATATTTCCATTCCAGTTCAGATTATGAGCCAAAATCCATTGAAGTGTTTAGTTGTAGCAAAAAGTGAAAAACCTCAAGAGCCAGATGCTTACGTTGCATTTTTCCTTTACCTGGTCTGCTTGCTTTTACTTTCTGCTAAACGTCTGTCACACAAACAACTGCAGCAGACTGAGCCCACTCTCCCTTCCTGACCTCGGCCTCCTCAGAGTGTGAGGAGTTGTGTATGTGTGATGTAACATCCACTGCACTTCATACCACTACACTGATTCAGCCCCTGGGAGAGAACAGGAAGGAGCCTCTCAAGGGGCACAAAACACACACGCACACACACACACGCCTGAATTTGCATCTGTAAACACACTTTAACTCCTGAGTAAACACAGTTAAAGATGGATCATGAAACTTTTAAAGGTCTCTGGCAATAACTAATAAACAAACAAGAAGAAAAAAAACATCAACTCAGCGTTTTCAACAACAGGGTTTCTTCGGCTCCAAACAGCCAGTGTTTGGAGAGCCGTTTCATTTAGAACAAGACTATGAGCAATATATGTACCTGGCTTGTATGTTAGAAGATATAATAGTAAAATAAAACCTTTAAAACCCAAACCATGCAATCAGACGGATTTAAAAAGGAGCAGCAAAGCAAACGAGGCGGATTAGCTGTGCTTGCCAACAACTGGTAGCTTCATCAAGGAAGTGTTACTGTGGAATAGTGTCTCTGCTGCCCATATATTGAACTATTAGACTGTTAAAGCAACAATGTCAAAATCCTTATGAAACCTCCTCAGAGTTGTTGCAGGGCTGACAAATACCAGAGAATATATTTGGATGATGACGACATTTATGTTCCCATCGTGATTAAAAAAAATGAATTCTTTAATTGAACTCAGTTAAATTGAAGTCAGTCCTTATTTCAAAGGAAATAGTCGTACTAGGAAGCACAGAGAGCTTTCTGGATAATCTAGGGATTATCATCTTTTCAGCTCATGTTTGATTTATTTTAGAAAACTTTAAAGTTTTAGTTTACCCTCCCAGTTTATGTCACTGGTATTTTCAGCAGTAGCCCACTATATTTTAAAATTAAGTCCAGGAGTTGTATGCTGAATGCTGCAAAGTTGGCAACCAAACTGTCTAAGTAGAGCTACTGAAGGGCCCAACAGATAAAGAGATATTTAATGTAGGTAGTGGAATGGCCAAAAATGTTGAAAAACATTACTTGAAGAATCATCATTAATATAAAATTACTTGGAGTTTTGCCTTGAAAAAATGGTTTGGTTGCTAGGTGACAGGCTGAGTTCGCTGGATTGGCTAGAAAACGGACAGTCGTTGCTGATTTGTGGCGTTACCTTCCAAAAGTTTTTGAAACAAATAATTTTCCAGATAACAACTTAATCCGAAAAACCTGCCGGGTGTTTTTTTTGGGGGGGTTTTTTGTGACTCCCGGGCTGCTTTTGGAAGCAATAGCAACCCAAATGGAAGTACAACAACATTCAAAATGCTAATTCTGCATACCAAGCTCTCTTTGATAATATCTTTTTGAAACCTGCCAACAACTCAAAAGTCAAAGACTCCTTCAGGTACCGAATGTGCAAAGGAAAAACAACCTTCTTACACATCTTTGCTGTTTAACCGATGACCCGATGAGGCCCAGTCAAGGTGAAAATCCTCAGACTCCAAGGTGAATCACTACAAAATAAATAGAAAAAGTTACCTGGTGAGGACTGCTGATTAAAACAAGCAGGTTTACTGTCTGCCACCTTGCACTGCATTGCCTCGGTGTGGACTACTGTATGTTCATACATCTAATTTCAGTTGCGCGTCACAAAGGAAAATATGAACACAGTGCTGAATGCTGTCATTCTCTTTAGGATGAAGCGCCTGTAGATTGCTGTGCTGCGATGGTTCAGCATGAAAACAGGAGCGGGAAGCGTTCTAACAGCCAAGATATACAGTTAGTACATTAAAATGTCCCGTTTTTCATTTAAGCATTTTTCAATTCACCATTACTGCTGTTCTTTATAATTTATTCTCAAGAAAGACAACTTTATAAAATGTGTATACATATACCTGAGTAGAAAAAATATATCTCCTTTAAGAAATATGTTGGTTCTCTTGATGGATTTTTTTTTTCCTTCTTGGCAGAATTATGCTCTCACATCCCAATAAATGTGGCTCTGGGATGCCAAAGAAAGAACTACAGTTACAATTTGTTTGGAAAAGTAGAAGTTATTTGGAACATCAAGTAAACACAGAGTAAATCTTGGAACTTTTAAAAGGCTTCTAAGGACATGTTGAAACCAGCAAAAGGTTCTGGATGATCTTCACCACATGCGTAAAGTACGTCTCTTGTAATTTCCCTTTGACTTAATTTAGTACCATCCCCCAGAAGACTGATCTGCAGGGTGAAATCTTTGGTCCACTGGACCAAGACTCTTTTAGCTTGTTCTTATAAAACGCCTCCTATTCCTTGGAGACATTAATTGAGACCAAGAAAATATATTCACACACTGCTCAGAGACAAACGCCCCTGTATTATGCAAGGTTTTAGGTAAGGACCACCAAGAGCCAAGTCACAGTTAGTTATTTTCTTCAAAGTTTTCAAGCAATTTTCCAAGAAACAGTAGAAAAGTTCTCAGCAGATTTTTCTGTAAAAGTTTAATCTTACAAATATTAAGACCCATTAAATCATCCAATCCTACTTTAAAAAAACCAACTTAAAAACCTCCTGAACAATCAACAACTAAATCTTGGGTCTAAAATTAAATCTAAGAATTGGGATTCTGAATCAATGTATTGTGTGACTGTATTGATAATTAGATCAGTGATCGTCTAATGACACGTCTAGAAGGGTTTTGTGCTTCATGCTTCCAGATCTTCATCGTTTGACACACGTACAGCACGTCCAAAGCGGTAGATGCTAGATTGTAACTTTTGCAGCTGGGCCAGGAGCGTGGTCACTAGTGAACACATACTGTGCATATGCAGCACAGCTACTGGATCGAATTTCAAAGCAATGGTTTAATAGTAACTTTACTTCTCTCATGCTATGGCATGCAGACGCTCAGTCGATGAATGTTGAACTAATATTTAGTTGATATCTGATGTAGAGATATCAAATAAGAGGATATCTATATCCAATAATAATAGGAGCATAGAGGTTAATCTCAAGATGGTCAGTTGCAGTAGCCCAGGTTGAAAGCAAGACAAAGTTCAAGAGCTTGACAGAACTTGATGTTTAATCAATTATGTTTGATTTCTTCTTTATTAAGATGCTTTTCCAACACTCCTAGATGGTAGGATAGGAAACAATGTGAGAGCAGCTTGAGTTCAACGTTGTTTTTCTCCGTTGAATTTCCTTGTTAGCCACCAGAACACAGGCTCTGTGTTCCTGCTCACTCATCTATCAGGCCCCTGCGGTGCGTTGGATAACAGCCAAGTCAGTTCCTCAGGGACTTGCACTTCTCCGAGGGTCCCGTCATGGTTCTTCTACTACACTGAGTTTTAAGTAACTGGGGCATTTACAGGGACACACCTCCCTTAAGGACAAGCACATACTCTGCCAAACTCTTGTTTGTGGGTTTTTTTTGTGCTAGAGACAAACAAAACTCCAAACCAGATTCAGCTTTAGGGAAATGCTAATCCAATGCTTGTGCATGAAATTAATTAGATCCATGCAGCCACGGTGCTTCAGGGTTGGAATGGATTGTTTCTTTTAGTTCACCAAGAACTCTAATTTACATCACTGTGAAGACTCATTAGAGATTATGGATCTCTGGAGATCATGAATTTTAGAGTCACAGGGCACATAAACAGAAAACCCCACGTTTTCGTTTCCACGGGATCTTAGCTCATGTTTTTACTTCATGTTTATTTCTTACCAGTTTCAAATAATGAGCCGAATGTCAATTCTGAAGTTTGAAGTGCTTTTCAGAGAAGAGACACGCTCACATTCTCCTCCCGTCAACCTTTCAACCAAACCACCAGCCTGACAGCAGACAAGAAATCCTTGTGTAAGAGGGGCAAACGTTACTTGGCCTTTGGGAAAAGAAGTCTCCTTAAAAAGTTCTCTGGTTGTGGTAGGTGAAGTTTTTCTGTTTCCCACAGAAATCATGCGGGATGATTGGCAACCCTGGCACTTTTTTGGAGACATAGTCGGTTTGGAAAATGAACATCTCTTTAACAAGATCGCTCTGCCAAAGAAAAATAAATAACAGAAAGAAGTTAGATTCCTAAAAAGTTTTTCTAAGGGACTCACCCTGTTAGAGAAAACTGTAAAGTTTCCAATTGAACTTTTGTGTGTATTTGGTGGAAGTTACAAGTTAGCACCTCTGAAAGACCCAGATTCCTCTAGTAAGAGGTCCTGATTGATGGTTTGAATGTTTTAGAACAGTGGCTCTCAAACTGTGGTATTTGTGCCACTTGCTTTTTGCAACGACTTTCGGGTCAACCATTTAGATTGTGAACATGTAGAGTCATGAACAAACAAAACAATAGGCTGCTTAAACACACTGATTTTTGATTGTAGCAGAAACTCATTACAATGGAGAACATTTCGAGAACTCTTAGTATGAAGTGAGGAAGAAAACAGTGAATCAAACACAAATCCACACATATACATATTGCACACACATTAAATACATTGGAATATGCATTCTAATGAAACTCGTCAGATTAAATGTACCTATGGAAAATGATCTTTAGGCGGATATTATTCTAATCTTACAGTAAATGTTTTCTTTAGCTGTAAGCAGAAAATCTTAATAGTTAACAGAAATAAAGGCTCTAAAACATCAGCCTGTGTGACACTAATCTATAAAATGTGTTTAATTTAGTGAACTGAGTTACTGAAATAAATTCACTTTCAAATTTACTGAACATAGCTGTAAACTTGTATGTATACTCTACTTTATTACTCTCCAAAGTTCAAAATATGTATCGATATCAAACCTAATAGACATTGGTTTGATTTCACACTCGATATCAAACAGACGGATGGTTCGATATTAAGACAGACGTTATTGTTGTAGGCCTAAATATCTTCTGGGATGTTCAATTATCAGCCAGTGATCAGTGATGTATTAGCCAACACCGATGGCTATTAATTGTTACTCCAGTCTCAGCCCAAGAGTTAAAGTCAAGCCTTTGATGTCTTATTTTTGTGATTGAAGTTCAACTTGTGTCGTTGCCATCTCTGGAAAATCAAGGTCATCAAGTCCTTCTAAAGGCTGCCAATGGCTCCAAATCCAGCATGTTTAATGAGATGTTGAAAACTCAAAAGGTCAAAAAAAAAAAAAAGGTTAATTTGTTCAGCCTTCCTAGTATGAAGAAATACAAATTATAGGGCATTTCTATCTTGTTTTGCTCATCTGCAAAACGAGATAGAAATGCACGAATAAAGTGCAATAAACTATGTTAGAAAGTAAAAATTAAAAATCTTAATTGCAGTCAGGGCATTCATCAAGAACAGTTAAAAACCTTAAACAGGCACTTTGAACACTATAATAATCATGCCGACAGTGCTACAGTCAGAGCTGCAAAGTGGCCGACCGGAAGATTCAGGGTATTGCTAATTTCACACACAAAAAAAGCACAGCTTTGACTGACTTTGTTTTATTAAAAACAAGACATTCTTTCAGATCGCAGGTGAAAGATGCAAGAGCTCAGAAAGTTGAAACAGAACAGATTCTGTTCTGACATACAGATATCTATATGTCTGAATGAATGTGGTGTGTACCAAAGTCAGCCGTTCTTCAGGATCCAACAATCCAAGAAGGATTTGAATGTTGTGAGGCTGTTTTGGGTTTTTTGCCCATATCTGGAGCTGGACAGCAAGTATTGTTGTTTTGTGGGCTTATTTGCTCAGACTTTGTAATAAACTAAATGTCCTATGGTACCTATCAGTTTTTAACTGAAAACAGCTGCAGACAATTCTCTGACTTAAGGCTTTACAAAACAAAGATGAAGTTGCATCAGCAGCTTCTGCACTCTGTCTTCTCTCTGTCCTTGTATGATCTTTTGCTTAAGTCTTGCTCTCAGAGGAGAACTCCCACACAGTTTCTCTTAGACTGTTAGACAGGGTTATTTTTCATATTGAAATGTAATTTACTTACTTCCATCTCATCTACTCCTTGTAACTCCTGACAATTAAAGGAAAAATGTCCATACAAACTCCAGGAATGGAGTGCAAACGAAAGTAAAGCACTGTATGCACAACTTCAGATTCAGATCTTTATTCATGTCCCAATGAGGAATTAAATATATAGCAAGTCACAACAAAAACAACATTTAATATTTAGTTCCAACCAAGGGAGGTTAAAAACACAAAGCTTGTCGATCAAAAACAAAAGCTGAATAAACCAGAAAATTAAAATCCCTCAATGAGGGACAATTATCTAAAAGAAAGAAAACAGAAAAAGGACTGAAATAATTGAAACAAGGTCAAGCATTGCAATATTGGAGAGTAGTAGGAGAATGTATCAGAGTGAGGGTAAATGTTCAGAATGTCCTCGTCTAAGGGTACAGTAGGATAACGAAGGATACCTAAGAGAAATTTGACTTTGTAAGTTAGCTCCTTAATATTAGGCCTCTGTCTCTTTAAGAAAATCCTGCTTTTTCTGAAACTCCGCCTTGAGGAAGTCATCACAACATGGATCCTCTACTAACCCTTTAACAGTGTTTTTAACCATAGTTGCACTGAGACGTAGCTGGTATAATGAGCTCAGCTGATGCAGTTCAACCAGGTGTTTGCTAATTGTTGCTGGCTAGTCTGAAGGAGCTGAGTGGGGAAGTTGCGGAGGGAGGGCTGCTCTGAGAGGCAGAAGCTTGGAAACTGTAGGTCCGAGGGGGAACTTCATCCTCAAAGGTGGGGCAAGGTCCACCGATGCGATTTGCACAGTTGAATCAGAAATCCTTGAATTTCTCATGGCAACCAAACATGCATGAAAAAAATCAAGGCAACACAGGTATGTTTTTGATGAGGAAATAACATTGTAAGACGATGTAAAGCTCAAAAAAGTTAATTTTACATGACACCACCCCTTTAAAAGTAGATAGGACGACTTTCTCACACACTAATAATGTATAGAAAGTTCTAAACCTTGTTGAAGAGCTGAATAAAGGTTATTTCTACCAGTTTTTGGCATCAAAACCATCATATTTTGTGCTAATGAAACTTGCCTCTTTCTCCAGCTAACCAGAAGGTTCTGCAGCAGTAGCAGGCGCTTGGGCAGCAGCCAGTTGGGTCCACGTCAGTGGATGACCTGGTTGTGTGCTGACTGTGGCAGATGTTTGTGATTCAGCAGCACGGTGTTGTAAAGATCCTGATGGGAGACTCAGAATGTGCAGAAACTGTCTCAGTTCTGGGCAGTCGGCTCTCAGGAGACGAAATGGCTTCAACATTGTGAGCGTCGGAGTACAATGTTTGATGCAACATGCGTAATTAAGCTGCTTTGTTCTGGAACTCTGCGTTGAACATGATTTACGTAACTTCTTGGGAAGGGAAAGGCATAGCGCTGTGATCTGTGTGCAATCATGCTGCTAACTGGATTAGGTTTCAAATGAACATCACAATACGCACAATAACTGCAATGCAAATACCTGCCACACTATAATGAATGGGAGCTGTTACGTCCCACATCCTGGCCAGTTTTTTTTCCCTGTAGCTCACTGACTGTAAGAAAAATGTATGAATGAGCCGACCACTGTCAAAGGTTCGGCTGTATGCAGACCCAAATTGCTGCCTATTACTAATTTCCCTTCCAATTACAGGTTAGGCTGCACTCTAGAACTCGTTGATTATCCTGTACAGCACAATTCATTGCTGTCATAGTTTCAAAAAGAAAGGGGAATTTCCCCAGTTGAAATCCACTGAGTAAGACTGAATGTTAAAGGAAGAGAAACGACACAGTGAAGGATTTAAACCAGTTTAAGATTAAATTAATATCTAAAGTATTTTCTTGCGCTTCCCTTTTCTCTGTAAAAACAGCTTCTGTCTCATTGTAATGCAATTGAAAGTATTGGTACAATTGAAGATTTTAGCAGCGTTGAGAAATGCCAATCTTTCAAATCTTTGGTACACACAAAAATGAGGAAATAGCCCCAAGACTGGCCCATTATAATAGATGAAGGCCATTGTTGAAGGAAAGTCATGTCATTTGCCACAAGCCATGAAGGAGGCACAACAGACATGCAGAAAAGGTAAAAAACTAAATATCCACATCAGTGTGAAAGAATCACGTTACTGCAAACACCATGTATAATTGTGGATATACATTTTGTAGACAGGCAACCTTATTTGAGTTGATGGAAAAATTGATGGAGCTAAAAACAGAGCAAAGGTTTGAGGGAAGGGTGGAGATTCTCCCTCCAGGAGGACTGCAACCCAAAGACATACATCCAGCCTGTGCTATTGATCCTTTATAACAACAAGGGATCAATAACGCATGTAATCATGTGGAGGTGCCATGACAGATGTCGGAAATGAGCGATGGGCCTTTTGAACGGAACCGTGATTGTTTTCCCAAGTTGCTTTTGCTTTTTGTACACTTCTTGTTTAAGTCGAGCTAATTTGTCAGTAGAAGTAGCTCAGACTGCGGCTTTTAGAAAAGTTTGAACGAGCGAATTTAGAAACCGATCCAAACCTTCTCCCTGCTGATGTGTTTGTTGATTTGATCAAATCGCCAACTTCTCCTGAATTGACGCCACATACATCGCGTTTCAGTCTGCTCGCACCAGAGCAGACTGAAGTGTACAAAAATCGAGATCCTTATTAGTTTTCTTGTACATGGTGGTGAGGCATTTTCTTAATGGTAACTAATGATTAAAAGATCTTACTAATGTTACTTGCTGGTCTGTTTGACCCTGCAGCGCCACATGACTAATTTTACAGTGACCATTTTTAACTGGCTTAAGGTATCAACTATCAACCACTATTGACGAGCTTTACTGGAGTAAAGGTGCATATAGCTGTCTGAAGAACGTGACATCACATGTAAAGGGTCAATACTGGAATGGTTACATCCAGGAATAATCAGCTGTTAGAAAGGCCCAGTCAAAGTCTAGATATATGTCCAACTGAGAATCTGTAGTAAAACTTAAACTTGATATTCACAGATGTTCTCCATCAAATCTGACTAAGCTGAGGTTGTTTTGCCAAAATGTTTCAGCAGTCTTTAGATGTATAAAACTTTGCATCTTTATCACTTTGCGGGCCACGTGTTTAGGCCTACCCCATAAAATACAAATAAAATACATAAAAGTTTGTCGTTTTAAGGTGACAAAATTCAATTTGAACAGATCCCAAGCCGGAGTTTTCCGTTACTCCCACTCACTCCGTTTCCATTACTCCTGCCGCTGTGTTGACTAAAGCTGTTAAAATGAGAGGCGTCCTTTTGACGTCCATCTGGAACTGCTTGGTCCAACACGCAGCCAATTGTGACCTGCATTAACCTGCAGTAGCCGGAGCCTGAGACAAGTTCCCAGTAAGAGGTCCTCCTTTGGGTTAGTCTTAACGCAATACTCACAAATCGCATGCATTTAGACAGATTCTGTTCTTTGCTCTCTGTGTATTTAGCATGTCTGTGCTAGTGCTTGAAAATATGGGGAAGGAAATTGACACTCACTCACACTGTTGTTCATTTTAATATTATTCATGGAGCATGTGGGCCTGGGTCCAGATGTGGTAAGCTTTCCCTGCGTCCATTGCAGTCGAGATGAACTTCCATAGTTATTCTTTTAGGCAGTTATGCTACATTTACTCTAGCTGCAGATTGCTCGCTCTCTCTCCGTCCAGAGAAAACATGTTTAGGCAGTAATGTCAGACATAGTGGTGATTTTTGATTCCCTTTAGCCATTGACCCATTGGCTGTATTAATTTTACATAATGCCTTTGTAGTTGGTCTTAAATGTTCAATATCCAGCCATCCATCTATGGTCTATAGTGCCTATCTC
>CAEGAG010015988.1:0-23917 GCA_903067065.1 Brachyrhaphis terrabensis | reverse complement strand
CGGGCATTTGTATCTTTTGGCAGTGCAGGCAGGTGCTAGGTATCAAGGGTATCACACTTCTCAGCCTCTCTGGAAACGTTTACTCTAGGTCAGGGGTGCTCAAGTTCAGTCCTCGAGAGCTACCGTCCTGCAACTTTTAGATGCAGCCTTACTCCAACAGACGGGGATCAGCTCTGAACAGGCCTGGTAACGAGCCATTCATTTAATTCAGGTGTGTTGGAGCAGGGGTGCATCTGAAAGTTGCAGGGTGGTAGCTCTCGAGGACTGGACTTGAGCACCCCTGACTTAGATGAACGGAGCAATTCAAACCCATAACAGGATAGTTTGTCCTGTAGCCGGTATCCCACCAGCTGCAGGACAAACTTATCTTCTGAGTATCAATTTTCCTTTGCCGTTATTCCTTCAAGAACCGCCACTGACTACAAACCGTGTCAAGATTTGTAGAGTGGACTTAGTTTGAAACACTTTCTATAGTTTGGTTTTCTTCTGATAAAATGACTAATAACATGTTACATAAGCCATTATTCTTCTTTTACACAAAACCCCTCCAAAAAAAACATAGGAACTGAAACACCGTCTACTGTCTCTTTCATAGAACTGTGCATTTCAGGAAAATCTGGAAAGAAACAAAACACAATCTCACATGCAAACTGGAAGGAAAAATTATTATATTACAAATCACTACCTGCACTAATGAATCTTCCCAGTAATCCAGGCGTATGGATTTCACTTTGCTGACAGTGGACAGGTTGCGGTGCATGCCCGAACAGTTTAGGCACACAAACACGCCAAGAGTGTACGAGGCCCAGTCAGGATCTATGAGAGTGAAAGACCACAATTTTTACTTTGTGAGACGGACCAAAGCAGATGAAAAAGTTTGTATTCTGTCTATGTCTTCCTGTCACACAGGCAAATACTGTCTAAACTGTCCTCATGGTAGCAAATGCTGGGAGTTATAAAAGGAACAATTGGGTCATAACACAATCATACAGGAGTCAGAGCTTCCCTTAATACAAGTTTATACTGAAATGTGACCAAAGCAATAAAACACAACTTTAAATGCTCTGTTCACTTTGTTAAATAAGACCATTACAATATAATCAGGAATGGATAAAAAGGTTTTGAAAACCCTAGCATACAGTACAAAATATCCAGATATCATAAATCTGAGAGAGCATACTCACCAGGAACTGCACAGTCAGCACAGTGGTTGTTTCCCGGCTGCTGCACCAGATCCAGAAGGATTTTGTTGTTTCTGCTCTGACTGGCCATAGAGGAAAGTTTGCTGTCACCCAGACAGCTAAAGCCAGAGGAAACAGCTACTAGGCATCAACTCCATGCTGACTTCAGTCTGAGCTGTTCTGCTCTGGGGCAGAGAAAAACACAGTTTCTTTTCACTGGGCCAGTATTTCCTCTTAACAGGGCAGCATCATGAAGTTTATTGTTCTGCATACAAAACACAGAGGTCCAGAAATAACTTAGAAAGGAAGTGAAACAAACGCCACTTTGCTGCACAGCGATTGACTTACCGTATCAGCTTATTGGCTTGCGGCTCATAAAAAAAGTTGGAGTTTGACTGGCAAGGATGAGATTTTATCTTGGTGGTGGAGTTACACTGTAACTGTGTATAACTACTACCTTCAGTTTACAGTATTTTACAAGCTACTAGCTAAAGGAAGAATAGGCACTAGTTTTTCTTTCCTCTGTTCAAATTTTTCACTTGATTAGATATATAATTTGTTAAACAATACACTTACTTTTTTCCAACACTTTAACAGCAGAAAGAAGGCATGAGATGCTTTGTAGATTAAATGGAGAACCATACTGGTATCAGAGCAGGACTTTTAAGGGACACAAACACGCCCGATCAGATTGAACACAAGCGAGTAAGGGATTGTGCATAAAGACGAAGGGAGGAAAAGCTTGGACACACTGACCTGAACAATTGCTTATACAGAATAAGGAAGCATCAAAAATCTTGTTGTATATCCTGTAGTCAGAGATGGTTTTATCACATTTCACTAATGCAGCAAACATCAGTAACAAAAACAGATATGGCAGTTACCGCCAATGAAGAAGTTGGACTCTTTGCAACATGAAATCATTTACTACAACAACAAAAACTGTTCACTGTTTCATTGAAAGACATTTAAGAGACAAGCCTGTCATGGAAGCCCATTTCTTCCTATCTTAATGATGAGTTTTATAGTTAGAAATAAGAGATTTAAAGTTGGAAATATGACTGTAGCAGAAACTTATGTGGTAAATGTGACTACATCAGGTAGTTATGCATTTATTATTCCCTGTGTAGCTTTAATGATTCTCTGTAGGGTCTCCCTCTCAGATGAAGAACTGCTGCTAAACCAAGTTATGATGTGCAGAGCAGTGGTAGGACAGCAGGAGGTGTTGTGGCAATTTAATGTCTTTCAGAGTTTTCAGGAAGTCATTGAAGGTAGGAAATGTGTTTTCCCAGAAATTTGAACGATGATATTCTCTCATCTTTTTCACATTTATTTACAAGAACAGATGGGACTGTCTTCCAAAAATCACTGAGAGCCTTTTTTGTCTTGGTTTTCAGTGAGCTTCTGGACTGAGGGGTTAAATTATTCAAAAATATGTTTATGTATGCAAGGTATGCAATGTGCTGCCTATGTGTATATTTACTCCTTTTAATGCATATTTTCCCGATTAACAATGGGTAGAAATTGGCCAACAATAATACATATTTTCTACTCAAGTGAAGATAAGGTTTTCCGTTTATTATTTAGAATTTTATTTTGAAGATCTACCGACGTTGTAAACGATGTATTTCCGACTGACCTCAAAACTGAAGGTGACGTATTTCCGGTAGAGGTTCGCCAGGGGTTTGTTTGCAAAATACGAAATGGAACAACGCAGCTGAACAAATATTTCTTTTAAAATAAGGATGATGTGGGTTGTGAGAAGATTTCTCTCGTCGGTGGTTTACAGGGGTTCGTATTTATGGTGATATTGTGTTTTTTGTTTTGTTTTTTTTTTAATCACGTGGTGTAGTTCAGCTGGTTGCAAATGTTTAAAACTTCAATGGGTAAACCTGGATAAAATCACCATTTAACCCGCTCTGTTTAAATTATTCTAGGACAGAATATTTAAAGGCAGGCTTATGATGTCTGCTGTGTTTTCCCGCTTATGTCTCTGTCCGCTGCAGGTCACTATGCCGGGCAGTCCGGACTCCTGCTCCGACCTCGGTACGGCTCCCTTCCGGCGGACCTGGAGCTGCGCTACCTCCAATGCACCTGTTGCTGGAGGAGCAGGGTTCCCGTGGCGGGTTTTGAGACCTTAAACGCCGCTCTCACTTCTTCTTCTTCCTCCTCCCTGTCGCCTGAATCCTGTAAGGAGGACGGCAGGACTACACTGGACGCCTGCTACACCTCCGAGCAGCGGGACGCCATCCTCCAGCTCCTCAACAACGCCACCTCGGCGGAGCTGGCCGGCGTCAAGCTGCTGAGAGGCCGCAAGTCGCTCAACATCGTGGAGTACAGGACCAAACACGGACCGTTTAAAACTCTGGAGAGCGTGGTGAATGTTCCGCTGCTGAAGCACAAGAGCGCTGTCACAGTGTTCAACTCCATCGTGAATCCGGTGAAGAAGGAGAGGAAGGTTCGGATACAGCTGGCCAAGTTCATCAGACCGGAGGTGGACAGGTCCTGGTTGGAGGTGAGATGCTGGTTCAGAGTCCTGATGTGTCTGATTATGACAAACATCTTCTCAAATTATGTTAGAAGTACACAGAGCTCTCTTGCTGTGGGTGCAGTGGCTTGCAGAAGTGTTCATGCCCAAGGAACCTCCATATTTTTGCCTCACTAAGTACCAAAACTAGGGCTGGGCGAAAAATTGATTTGATCAAATAATCAAAATTTCTGATTACATTTTAGGAAATGTGGATATTTTCAACTCCTTGGGTTTCCATAGTTTGCAGTGAGGTCAGTCCACCCAAAAGTTACCGTCTTGTTAGCCAAGCAAATTTTGCAACTTCAATTTATTTTGACATTGAATTTAAGTCAACTCACATGACGAATGTTTGAAATAAAGGCCTTTTTTGTTGAAATAAATAAATAAAATTGCACTTTTTAAGGTAAAAAATGAGGGGAAGGAGGTGGGGAGGAATCACATGAGGACTGTGGTTAAAATTGGAGAACTTATTTGACCCCTACAACAAAACCTCAATGCATTTTATGTTCTACACCTACAGAGAATAGCACAAAACCCCCATTAAAATACATTGAAGACGATAGTTGCAACGTAGCAAAATGTGGAACATTTTAAGGGTCATGAAATGCATTTTAGGATCACCCTATATTTAGAAAGTAAAAGTCAAAGGGAGCATAAAGCACTGTTCCCAAGTCATTGCTCTTTGTGTACACAGGATGCTACATCCATAGTATCACTAGTATGTGGAACTAATAAAATCGCCTGGGCCCATGTGGACCGGGGGATGACAGTATTAGAGTGGAAACAGAAGGAGTGTCCTAATTTCTTGAAAGGGACGTACATGGCTGCTTCTTACCTGAATGATGTGAGTACGCTCATCACAGCTTTTCAAACGGTGTTATCTGAATCCTCACATCCAGCTGAATACAAAGGTATTTCCTTTTCTGCCCACAGGTGTCCACGGTTGTGTCCGTCTTGCCTTCAGCAGATTTCTATCTGATAGAGAAGTCTGCCATCTCTGTGCAGAATACAGCTCTGTTTCCTGTCATGGCCCACATGAGGACTGTGGAGGCCATGCTGTTTGCTCTGCTGGAGCCCAAAATCTCCCCACCAGAGCCTAATATTCCTCCCAGGTCAGAAAAGACGCTAATTGAAACAACCATAGTTGAGGATTCCTGTCCTTTGTTTTGAAATGTATTGTCACAACTGTGATACTTTTACAGTTATTATAGATTATTCATGCTGTAGAGCAGAGGAGTAACAAGTCAAAAGGCATATCTCATTCGGTGTGATACTCCAGTGGTTTTAACAGAATTTCATGGACTTGATTTACTGCTAAGACTGTTTTTCCAGTCAGTTCTGGAAAAGCAGCAGCACACCTGTTATTTGTAAGATGTTTCGCTTCACACACGTTTGTGGTTAGAAATGATTCACAAAGCCAGTAAACTTCAGAGTTATGAGTTTAAACTTAATGCTTGTGAAGCTGATGGTTTTTCAGCTCAATCCTGGGAAAAACCATTGTCCTCAAAATTGCTAAAATTTGAGATGCTTAAAATGAACAATGCCTGCCACATGTTTTGTGGTAACTGGAAGAGAATGAAATAAGAGTGAGATGTTCTTTGACAGCTTACCTGATTTAAGGTGACAGCCAAAATGATGAGAAAAGCATATCAACAATAAAGCTGGCATTTTGGTGTCTAATGACAACCATCTAGTGTCATTAGATGCTAACAGGGTGTTTGGGAGCGATATCTGTAAAATCTTTTTTTCTGCCCTACCATCACAAATGTAAACATGTAGAAATTGCTGAACCTCACTGGGACTTTTCCTGTAGGTGTGCTTTGGTCACATGAAACAAAAATGTACCTTTTCAGCTACTAATGCTGCATAGGGCTAGGTTGTTTGTTAAATATCTGCCCCGTTTAGGTTTAGTTTACTAAGTACGGCATGCGTTTTATTTTAAAATATCCTCCGGCCTGTATTTTTCTATCATTACCATGTGTCTCGTATCAAATTTACTTTTATAAAGACTAAGTCAACCAGATTTGAAGATTAGCACCTCGTCATCCGCAAAAGGCTTTACTGCAATCTACATTCAGTGAAACCGTTTGACGTTTTCTCGTCTTCAGCAGCATTAAACGCAGAAATAACGAGTCCTCATTTCCTCACCAGGGTTCTTAACATGATGAGGACCGCCGTTGGACGCCACTTCGACCTGATTGTGGGGGAGTCTCGGACTAGCGGGGCTCAAGTAGTGCGCCAACTGATGACTGAGTCAGTAACGCAGAAGTTTCCCAGGATAAACGTCCCTCAGGAACTGCTGGCCAAGTACAGGAACTACTTCCAGATGGGCAGCAGGAGAGGAGGGGAGGAGCTGTGTGACGCTCTGCTGCAGGCTGTGGCTTTTTACGAGCTCCTCAGTGATTCTTCCTGTTAGCTGGATATGTTTGATTCACCATGAACAGACCTCACTGCAGACTCCTGTCCTTTAGGGCCTCCATAGGGTGTTTAAATGGGATTAATATAGAATTTGTTATTTTGTGTTTGTCATACAGTGAACCATTAGTTTTCCTCTTGTTGGAGCATCTTCACTTCCTATGGTGTGTAAAATATGTCAGGATGGATTTAAAGCACACCTAATGAATAGTTTAACAAATCTTATCTAAAAATACTTTTATTTATATTTCCTATTTGCACTTTCATGAAAATAAAACATGATTAGTCATCTCTAAGGCAATGAATCCATCAGTCAGAGTTTAGGTCAAATAAATATGGTGAAACCTGTCGAGCTCAGGAGTCTTTTTGAACTTTCGTTAACAGGAAATCCTCAGCCAGGAGTTGGATGGCAGATTTTGAGAGGCCCAGATGTGAACGGCCCTGGTAGTTCCAACACCTGTGAAAACAAAAACAGAAACATATTTTAAAGACTATTTGATTGCATAAAAAAAAAAACTGTGAGAGATGATTCAACTATCTCAACATTATTTGCTTAAAAAGTAGAAATGGTGAAGTTTAGCACAGCATCAGTGACCCACCTGCCCAGCTCTCCTCTGTGCTGCTGTGCACTGACAGTGTGACAGATGAGGCGGAGAACCGGCAGGTAGTCGACGCAGACGGCCCGTCTGTTCCCCAGCAGGCTGAAGGTCTCACTGCTGAGCAGCAGCCGACTCGCTCTGGACCTCCTTTGGGACACCCTAGAAAGACGGATAAGCTAGGCAAAGTCAGGTATACTGCAACAGTTCGGGTCTTTCATACTCCTGAAAAAACTGATGATAGGACCCAGCATAACCTTTACTTTATACAGTGATTGGAAAAACAAACGTACACCCTGTAATTATTTTTCCTTCAGTAGCTTGTAAAAGTTTTCAAATTTAATCTCAAGTGTAGAAAAACAACAAATGCCTTGCAGATTTAATGAAACAAAAAGCAAAACAGCAAAAAGTAATTACACTATTGCTATTTCCTTTTGATTTGTAAAGGCAAAGTAGCAGCCAGATGCTAAGAAATCAGGTATTTTATCAGATACTTAAGCCTGTCAAATAAATGGGTGATCTATCCCAGCCTTGTAGCTCCTGATTAATTTTGTGTTTCAAAATGCTGCAGTTTTCATTCCTGAGTTGGATAAAGTACAATCAGCGTGTCAATCTCAAGTCTGGAACAGGAAGACGTTTCAGACTGGAACGACGTTGGGCAAGTTCAGATCGTAGAAAACACAAGATCTCCAACTCAAACAATCCACACCTCAGTTAGCATGTTGAAGATCACGATTTGGGAATTTCAAAATGACTTAAATACTGCATGTTTGTAAAGGTTGCCAGGAAACTTTGTAAAAAGAAACAATTTTCTCATTCAGAGATGCATCTGAAGGAGTTCTGGAACAAAGTCCTTTGGGCAGATGAGACCAAAAGTCGAGATGTTTGACCATAATGTACTGCAGTATAGCTCATTCAAAACAAATATCTTATCTTATTGTCCATTAAATGCATCAAAATCTCCCACATTTTTCAGCCTGTAAACACACGGCATGTTCTTTTGAGTTTAGCAAAAATAGGACAAATATTAGAGATTTTTAGATACTTAAAATTGAATAACAATGTCATTCATATATTTTCTGTTGCATTTAAAACTGCTACCTCTAATGTTTAGCCCATGTTTTTATTTTATGAACACTATTGTAAAGTTTATGCCCATCGTTACCTAAGGAGGATCTGAGATGCTGTGGGCTGGTTTCAATTCCAAATGCCCCTGGAAGCTCATGAAGTTTTTGAAATACAAGAATGTACTCTAAATAAAGTTATTTTTTCCAGAGTGTGGTTGTACTATTGCACTGTATGTTTAGTTTTTACAGATCTTTACATACCATTAAATTTTATAGATTAAGAACTTCTAGAACGTTGAACTGAAAACTGTTTTGCATAAGAAGCTGGCTGGTGTGGAGTATTAAAAGTGGATCAGACTCACTTTGATGCACATCGAGGTTGAGCAGTAAAGCTGAGATTCTGTCTTTTACAGCAGCTAGTTAACAGCAGCCTCTCCTGCAGCCTGTTCCACTGCTTATCGTCCAGTTTCTGTTTAAATCTGTAGGCTTCAGTCCACGCCTCAGTAACACTCCACCAGCACTGCCGACAACCCAGACCTTCAGCTGCTGCCTTCATTTCCTGAAGCCTGTCCTGCTTCAGACTCCTGCTGTCCTCCTCCCTCGGCTCATCCAACAATCCATCCTTTAAATCGGCTCCGGTCCAAACAAACACTTCGGCCGTGTGCGGGCCTGAAACATAGTGAGGTAGCATCCCGTCAATGTTTGACATGAGGTCAAAGAAATCTGCCAGTCCGTCCAAGCAGTCAGTAACCGCTTTGGCTGCACGTTTTTCAGGTTTGTCCCGGGCCTCGGTGAATGATGGTGCTCTTTGAGGTCTGCTGGTTAAATGTGACGCTGATTTGGAAGCCGTGAATCTCCTTCGGCTCAGCCGGGAAGATTTGTTGCCGGTCGGCGACACCTCTGAGCCGAAGGTGTGACTCAGTCGCAGGATGTGAGGATTAGAGCGCCTTGGCTCAGTCTGCTGGGAATAGGATTCAGGGGCTCCGATGGAGAGAAGGAGCTCCAGGTTAGAGTAGAGAAGAGGTACACCTCTTCTCCAGCTCTCGGACAGAATTTTGAGAAACTTCAACATGTTCTCTTCTGAGATGGACCCACGCTGAAGAACAAAAGAAAAAAAAAAAAAACAATGCTATGTTACTGCATTTTAGGCAAGACAATGCTTTTCTTTTTAAAAAATGAAATGAAATACTGGTTTATTTGCATATTTTACTTATTTCTAACATGGTATAGGAAAGGCTTAAATGGTTAAAAAAATCTAATCATAACAACCAATAACTAAAATAATAGTTAGTTGCAGCCCTAAAAAGTGTTCAGAACCAGTAAATATATTCCAGTGTGTAATCTAATCTTTGTTTAAGGTACTTGCCTTTAAGAAATTAAGAAGGTAATTTGGGGTCATAAGATGGAGACCCAGCATGAGCATGGAGCAGCCTGCTTGCCAGGGAGGAACTTTAGAATCAAGGCCGCATCCTTCTGTTGCGCTGCAGTCTGTAAACAAAACTGCTGGCAGGTTTGTTGTTGTCGGGGTTTTAAACAACAGAAGACGTATTCACAAAATTAAACTCACGGTGTGAGCTGATCGGTTCTTCAGCCAGCGCTGCGCCCTGCAACCCTCTGCTGCTGTTAACCCAGAGCTGCAGCTGCAGCAGGCTGCGCCTCACGTCGCCGCATGTGAGTCTGAAGAGGCTGCTGGCATCGTCTGGAGGCAGCTGGAAGTTTTCAGCCAGACACACCAGCTGCAGATAACTACAGACATTCACCTTCAAAAGGAAGAAAAGAGTATTTTTTTTAAACATTTTGCTACACTGTTGGAGCCTCATTACTTAACTGTGCAAGAATTGAGGAGATAGATGAGCTTTTTATGTGTTTTTGAAATCAATTGCAGCTGCAGACATGCATGACGCTGTGTCAGTGTAACTTACTGATGGTGGAGTTTTGAAAGTTATTTCATCCAGGTTGCAGTCAAATCTCTCTTTGAAAGAGGGATCTAAGGAAAACATACAAACATGCATTTAAAGAAACTCAATATGTTTGATTAGAAGTTTAGATCCATCCATTAGGGACAAGAATGTCATTCACTCACAGCTTTAAATTAATCTTTTTCCAGACTAGAGTCAACAAAAACTTTAATGATTTTTACAAACACAAAGACAGAAAGACAGAGTGCAGCTGAATATGCTGAGGCAGCAGTAAAGACAGCAAGGTCTTTTAGCAGATACCACACACAGCTGAGGCTTAAACAACTCATGTGAATCACACACACTTAGAGAGCATGATTCTGTACTGTTCAGAACAGTGTTCAATCTTAATTGATAATATAATGTGTCAATAATTGTCTAATTAGGACAGGTATCCCATGTTACTTTTTTAACAGCAAGCTTTCTGATTTAGAGAAAAAAATGGGTGTTCATTTTTCAAAGTCATATTCTCACTATGTTATTCATACATTTATAGATGTCAGTTTCAAATATTTAGTTTATAAACTAAACATTTAGTTTTGTAACAAACTTTTGTTTGCTAGCTAAATGCATGAAAACTTTTGAACTGTGCCTGAAAGTTTGGACAACACTGTAAAAAAAACTATTTGCAGAAAGTTTGTTTGGTTACAGGATGTTCTGAGAGACAGTTAGCAACATTTTATAACAGCTGTATGTATAATTTTGACCCTGTGTGGTCAAAAAGGTGCAATAAATGCAACCTTTTGCACCCAACTTTGGTTTTGAAATTTGAAATTGTTTTGTTGTTTGATCACCGTGAAAAAAAGTTGCAACCCCTAAATTTAGATTACATCACATTCATGTTGAGTATTACAGAACGTTTTTCAATTAAACTGTCCTCTAAATAAGCAACTACATTATGTCAAGACTTTTATTTAAAATAAAGAGATTAAAAATTAAACTTACCATTAGTGGTCAGGACAACAGGTCGTTTTGTGGTGGTCATGAAGGCCTTTATGGCTGTCAGGAAGCCAACATCGTCCTCAAATACCACATCAACCTGTTAGAGCAGAATGTTGCAAACAAAAAAATAAAAATCAACAAAAGCCAGGCATTTAATAACTTATTACGAAAGGTTTTACCTCCTCGAACAGAATGAGTGACGTGGCTGTCTTCTTGTTGTGTGGCACCTCTTGATCGCATCCTGCTGAGGAGTACTCCACTTCCTCGGTCTTTGGTTTTCCAGTTTTCATCTTAAAGTAGCGAGCCAAAGTGACAGCGGCTGGCTTAGCTTTAAATTTACGTCTAGACGAGTTTCGCGCTGCACGTTTTTTGGACGTGGAGACGATATTTTTAGGCAGTTGTAATTTTCCTGGAAAACAAAAGCATTAAGAACATCAGGAAAAAGAATTACTATTGCTGCTGACTAAAGAGTCTCATAGAACAGTTGCATTTTAAATAAACTTATAGAGCATTATTCACCTTCAGACTAACTGATTTTTTTCTTTAAGTCATGGCTGCCATCAACTTCTTGATTTTTTTTTCAATTTCATATCATAAACAACTAAAAACAACATTTCTTTGTGGGGAAAACCCCCCTGATATTTCTGTTTTCATTGCAGTGTAGAAATAGTTCTTGTTGTACATGAGTGCAACCAACACCCTACCTGGTAAGGCCTCAGATTTAGGAGTACAGCTGTTTGCACTGTAGTTGTTGAAGTATGCAGGCTTCAGTGGATCTTCCCCTGGAATCTCCACGAGGTGAGACTGTGTGGTTTCCTTCAGCTGAGACAGAACGAGGCGGCCACTGCGCTGCGAGGAGCAGTTTACCTCAAACACCTGTCGTTTAAAAGGGGCACAGTAAAGTTTCACAATGTCTTCTTAAAATGGTGCAGTAATTCCTCTGTGGAAAGACTTAGAAGTGGAAGGATTAAAAAATGAGTCCACAATGGTTTGCAACAATCAGCTTTAAGCCTAATAAATAATTGATGGTTAATCCCCACCTTGAAGCCGAGCTCCTGGGCGCAGGCGTACACAGCAGCCGTCTTGCCCACACCTGAGGGTCCTGAAAGCAGCATGGCTTTACCCAGCGGCTCCGCTCCTCCTTCCTCCAACCCAGCCTCACCCTGGAAGTCTCCACAGTCCCACGAATCTGCTCAATGGTGTTAGGAAAATGTCGTCAGAATGTTTCTAAAACATAAAAACAAGAAATTACATTAAATCAAACTAAACTTTGAAATAAAGGTAGAAAGAAAGACCACCACTGTTTTCGCCTTGTTTCCTTTCTGCCATTTGTCTCCGCTCGTCACCGTCAGCTCTTCGTTTCCAATTCTTCAGCCAACTGCTCAAAAACAGAAAGAAAAAGGGGAAAAAAGCAGTTTTCTCATTAAGTATTTACCATAAGAACTTTATTTGATGGCAGGGGTCAGGACAGACTTAAACTTACCTGTGCAGTTTATTCACCGAGGCAGAATTACCGATGAGTTCACTGGAATGTTGAGGAACATACTTGTCGGTCCAGAGAACATCCTCGAAACAGGAATCTAGAAAAAAAAGGGGGGAGAAAACTATCCTGTACGACACAAAGTCATTGTACAAAGTAAAAGTAGACCCTCCGTTTACTGGGGTTTTGAATATCAGGACTTTTAAAGGATTCAAATTCAAATCTAACTTCAGTTGAACAATAAGTCACACCAGATTTCACACTGTCAGTATTTATTAAACAAAAACAAAGCTGGACTGAAAAGCTGTAAGATAAGATAAGACAAATCTTTATTGTCAGTGTCACAAGAACAACGAAATTGAGAGATGCCATCAGTCGGTGCAAAAAAAAAAAAGACAACTGTCTCAAAGCTGGACTGAAAAGCTGTAGTTGATAAACTGAGTACACCTTTGCTTATATGCATGATTTCAGTAGGATGTAGGTGCTGCTGCTTTATTGATCAGCAATCTGTACTCCAAACACATGCTATGCTAACACAATGCTAAGAAGGAAAAACAGCAGCAATAACAAGAGAATAGCCATTATTATAGCCCATTAACCAAGAAAAGGATCAAAAAGGTGAACTCCAAACACTCTGAAGTTCATCATTCAGCATAGAGAGAGGGATTATTTACAAATGGTAAATATTTTTAACAGCAGACGATCTTTTATGAGTAGAAATATCAGCAAACTCCATCTCCATCTCAAGCTCTACAGGCTTGAGATGACTGTTTTGGCAGACAAAGCAAGAATCTAAAACAGAGTAAGTAAATTTAAGAAATGTGTTCAAATTGTTCGGCATTTATTATAAAGAGCTCTATACAGTCTTTAGCAACGTTTTGTCCAGTCTCTGAATCAGTGAGTGTGTGGGAACATTTGGCACAACTTCATTTAAAACCTTTGCTGCCAAGTCTGAAGAGTAAGTATGTCTGTGATATTTTGTAAGTGACATGGAGATCTAAGGTATCCCAAACATAAAAAAAATGCATTGCAGTGACCCAGCCAAAGTAACACACCTTGGGCCGATTAAAAAGCATAGGCAAAATATCAATAAACTCATACATAATCGCAAAAAAAGCGGCTTCATTTATTAGATGAGTGTGCAATCTGTTGCATAATAAAGAGCAGATCAATTTCATCATGTCCTGATTTGTAAAATTAAAGAATTGACAGAAGGTGTACTTTCTTTTCACTGACCTATTGTGGAAACCGATCAGAATAAAGAAGGGTTTACCTCCTCGAACCTCTTCAGAGCTCTTCATTAGCTCAGTCGCCGGCGTAGTGAGGTTTGTATCACAGTTGTTTTCCAGACCTACTGGGCTCAGCTTGTGTCCCTTGGGCCTCATCTTCTCATCCTGTCCCGACAGGGGACAGTGTCCCTCTGCTGAGGGGTCAGACCGCAAACGTTTTGGTAGCCTTTGAGAAACTTCAGGTCCTCTTCTCCTTTTCTCCTTTTGCAGTGAATCTGGATGGAGGGAATGCTCTCAAATGAAAAAAACAAAACAATAATATAATAAACAGAAATAAGTGCAGATTCTGGTAGAAACCTCACCTGCAGGCCCTGACTCATGCAGCCTCTGGCTTGCTTTCTTCAGCAAAGTGTTGAAAACTGTTGGAACTGGAAAAGCTGGATTTGACTTTTGGATTGCTTTCAGGCAACTGTCCAGATGTGAAGCAGGGAGCTTTTCCCTGCAGCTGACAGGTCCATGTCTGCCTGTCAGAGGAGATCCTGGATGTTGGCTCTGCACGTCATCACTCGGAGAAGGGGACACTGATTTGTGTTCAGTCTGATAAGACCCTCCATCTGAACGTCCTTTAATCTTCACTTGCTGATTAAATTTCGTATGCAAGAAAATCGGAGCTATTTTAAATCCTGTGCAGAGTGAGCTCTTCCTCTCCTCGCTGTCAGCTGCTGAGAGCTTTTCCTGCGAAGCTTCACCGTCAGAGCAGCCGCCGTCTGATAACACGATAACTGCAGTTTGATTATGCCCATCTTTGTTTTGCTTGGTTTTATTGCGCTTGAGTTTGTTTCGCTTCATCTGAACATCATCAAACTTTACGCTCTGCAGCCGTTTTGTATTTGGCGCTCAGTTATGATTCGAGACAGGACGCCGACGTCAAATTATGCGACGTAAATATCGACATATGTTCATGTGACACAGCGTAGTCGCCTCTCGTCTCCCCAGGTCCGTTAATTCCTTGTGTAAAAGTGAAACCAAGACACTACCTAACACTGTTTACCTCTAAGTAAATTAATTTAAATCGTATTAACGCTTTAACGTATTGAATTTGTAGGCATTACATTATTTTAACGCCGGGGGGACGCTTTAAGCGTGACGCAGCAAGAGATCGTCTATTCAGAAAGACGCCTTTGCTCTTGAAGGTTCACATTTTGTAACCTTATAACAACTGACATCACTGTTTTTAACTGAGACAATCATTGGTCAAGAAAAAGCAAATAATACATTGCTTTATTTAAACAGAAATCCATAGTCCAATTTGCATTCATCTCCCCTCACTAAATACTTTTTGAACCATTTTCCCTGCGATTCTTTGTAGCATGTTTACCAGCTTTGAACTTCCATAACAGAAATATTAGTCCATTGTTCTTTACAACTCGATCTTCATGTTAGATGGAGTCTTCAGGTATCAGGTTTAAAATCTTTCAAGCCAAAGATTTTCAATTTCATAGACATGTTGTCATTGCTGTGAAAAAAAGTATTTCTGCACTGTCACAATATAAAAAATAGCTGCAAACAGATGTACACATTGTTCCTCTTTTTTTTTTTATTTCCCCTGAAGTTGATCTATTTATACTTAATTAATGGACACTGTGAGTATCTGTAAAACCAAAGTTCTCTTTTCCCATTTTGGGACTTGTTTAATTTTGAAAAAACAAAAAGAGGAAAAAGCTACATGAAACAAATTAATCAGAACAATTTTGCCAGAAAAACAGAAAGCAGTTATTTAAATTATTTGTGCACAAATTAACAACCAAATGCTTTTTGTAAAGATATGAAATTGAAATCCAAGTAAAATGTATTTTCAGAGACATAAAGAACAATGCCAGTAGATAATTAGAAAATTAAAAAGCCAATCAACATAGTCTGAAACATGAAAGAAAACTGATTTGGCACCACATCTCCAACAAGGACTGAGGCATGGAAACAAAACTATTAATATTTTGTGATTGAGCAAAAGAAAACACAAGTTTGACAAAGTCTTTGATTGCAATTTCAGTGCAGCATAGTCTCAGGCTTAATGGATTTTTTGAACAAGATCATTTCAAATAAGTCAGTCAACCAGTTGATTAGGGTGGACAAACTGTCTAACATATGACTTAAAGGATATTTAAGTCATATTAATATTAGCTAATAGCGGTTTTTCTTTAACCGCTATGCTATTAGCATAGCGGTTAAAGAAAATGTCAGAAAAAGACTAAATGATGCTTGTCAATGGAAAAACTGAATGAAAATAATAATGGGCCAAAAACTGAACTTTGAGGAACTCCACCATTTACATAGGTATTGAGGGAGGAATGGCACATTGTTTTTAATAAGACACTGATGATTTAAACAGACTAAAATAAACATGTCTACTACATAAAGACCAGGAAAAAATAAAACAACACAAGGGTCTTTCACTTAATGGCAATAAGTATATATTTTATCTACAACAGAAAGAAAAAATTAAAACGAGTTAAAAGATCAATCACCTTTGACACCTTCCAGATGATACAACAAGTGTGAAAACAACAACAAAAAACACACTCTTTAATCCCAGAAATTGAAATTACATTTGTGGACAGTGGTGGATTTACACCATTTTAATCCTGCAGTGGATCACTTTGTAATAGTCACATTGAATTAACTGAAAGCCTAAATGTCTTTGATTTGTTTACGAGACTTTTGCCACAACCTTAAATATTCCCAAAAGCAAAAATAATTTCAAGTTCATTTCTAGTTAACTCCTTTATTATAAAAAGTAATGGAAATACTATTGGCCTGACAATAAAAATATCATCAGACCAATAGGGTGAAAAAAAAATTTAAGTATGTGTTTCAACTTTATTTAATCTACATTTTGATCCTTAAAACTATACTTTGACTGCCCTTGATACAGAGCAAGACACACAATCTAATTATTCCTTTGAGAACCATGGTTCTCACCCATGACTTGTTCACTTGCTCATAAGGCAGAACCTGTCGCCACAGATTCTAGTTGAGTAAATGAAAATTATGTCAAAACAGGTTAAATACTTATGCGTATTTAATGCAATAGTTAATCACAAGCAAAAACCTTCTAAAACAGCTTGAGGTTTTACTTCTAAGCCCTACAGCAAGAGTTAACAGAACTGGATTAATGCACAATTCACAACCTTGAATCGCAAAAATTGACAAAATTTGCGATTTTGTCAATCGCAAATTGACAAAATTTGCAAAAACACTTAGGTGCTTTCACCTAGTGAAAACTATAACTATAGTGAACACACTTTAGTTATAGTGTGTTCACTATAACTAAAGTTATAGTGAACACACTATAACTTAGGAGGATAAATGTCGTCTGAGCCTGTTGATGCTGAGAGTGCTTTGTTCTGCAGGAACTCTGACACAAGCGGTGCGACCACTTTAGGGTTATTCAGGTGGACGTGATGATCGCCTGGAACCTGCACCACCGTGTTCTGAAACACAGAAACATGCATGAAAAAATAAATAAATAAATAAACTTGAATTGAATTCAGGAAGAATTAACTCACATGTCGGTCCCTGAAGGCCTGCAGAAGAGCTGATGTGTATTTCTTCTGATCAGACTCGGCAAACATTTTCTCAAATCCACTTTCTGCTCTGTTAAAACAAGCATAAACACACGTATTCAGTGTGATGCATCCAAGTGGAATCGGGGAAAAAAGAAAAAAAAAAAAAAAAAAAGTGAAGCGGAAGAAGATCTTTACAGAACAACAAGGACACGGGCTTCTATGCTTCTATGCAGCTCCAGACTCTGCTCCAGACTGATCCGTACTACGTTTCTCTAAAAACACAAAAGAAACGTTCACAAGCCGCATAGCCGGGCTACACGGAGACAAGCGGCGCAACAGTCGCCTACCAGGTTGATCCGAAAGTCTCTGGAGAACAGAACTCCTGCAACAGAGAATTATCAGTCATGCTTGCAAATCCTTTATGAGGACAAAATACAGCAGATCAGACGTGAGAAGGATATTCATGTACCTCCTTCAACTTTAACTAGACCTCGCTCTAGGAGGATCTTTGCAGACTCCTCAGTCAAACTTTGGTTTCCAGCCAAAAGCCTAAATGTTGAACACACAGTACAAAATCGAATGAAACTTATTAGATGTCTGTTCTCAAGACGGATATGTCTTGAGAACAGCAGATATAAGAAGATGTGGTACCTCTCAATGGCTTTTTCATAAGTGTAAACCCTCGCCTTCTTATCTTCCATCTTCTTTTCAAACTGTATCATCTCATCCAGCCCCTGTCGTAATAGTTTGGACATTTCTTTCTGCAAATAAATTGACATCCAGTGATGTCAGAAAATATTTTAAATAATCAATTTTTCATATTATTCATTTCTCTGAGCTCTTGTCTCCAACATTCCAGAACAGGATAAAAGTTTGCAACAAATGCATCATTTTGTTGGTAAAAATACCGGATCTGTGGGTAAAAATCCGTAGGAATCCAGCAGCACCAAGGCATCCACCATCTCTGGATAGAGAGCGCTGAACTGTGGAAAACACCACATGGATGCACATCAATTATACATCACCTTAAACTTTTCTGTGTTTTGTTTCAACAAATACCAGTATTGAAGAACTGTGAATTGAAAGTTAAATTATATGTGCTTTTCAACATTTAAAACATCTGAAAATTTGACATGAATTTCCTTTAATGTTTTTGCTCTAGTTTTATCTTTTAGGTTAAATCTCTATCATTTTTACACATCTACAAGCTGACATTTTTCACAATTTTTCTTTGCAAAACATTTTTGCTGTTTTGAACCCTCCGGTTCTGGCTCTGGTTTTGTGTTTACTGTCCTGGAAGCTACAGCTAAAGCTAAAGCCCAGTCTCAACTGTTTTGCACCATGTCAATAGTTATTAACCTGCATTTAGCTCCATTCTCTTCCCATCAAGTCTGGCCAGATTTCTTGTCCTTACTGAATCAAAGCCTTTGTCAGAGCATCATGCTGCCACCACGTTTCACAATTTATGTGAATTATATGTTTGTATCCTTTTGTAAGAAGGCTCACTCACCATTCCAGCTACGTTACCACCTGAAGCAAAAACAGGAACGTTATTAGATATGTAAAGAATACTTTACAGCTCTAGTTCTTTTCTGTATCTTCACTCACCCAAGCTGTGGCCAATGATGGAGAATTTGCTCCACTGTAGAGCTGTGGGTGTAATTTTCCACATCATCAACTCCATTTTGAACCATAAAAGGAGTCTTAAACTCCTGGTCTTAAGTAATACACCATCACTTTCAAGTAAACTGGAAATACATGCTGCTAGCTAACATAGTGAAATTTGATTTGATTTAGTTGCCAAAATGGGAGTTTGCCAGTTCTGGTCATCACGTACCATCAACAACTCTGCGCACGTCCATCACGTAAGAGGGGAAGGTATACAGAACTCCAGGAGGACGGTGGGATGAGCAGCCGTGACCTGCCAGGTCCATCGCAACATATCTGAAGTCTGAAAAAAGAATGAAGAATGAGGAGGAGAACCTGTGCTCCTTTAAGAGTTACGGCCACAATTATTGGCACCACTGTTAAAGACTTTTAAGCAGCTTTGAAAAGCATATGTTTGTCATCTAAATACACAATCTAACACTGAAAAAACAATGAATTTAAGTAAATTTAGTCAGTGGGAAAAACATCCAGGGGGGAAAAAATGATCAGTTCTGTACTTAAAGTACTGGATGCTTTTGATTTTTAGATTTAATAGCTTTTGTTGCCTTGGTAATATACATGATGTGACACCAAGGTCATTTAAAGAGGCTCTTCAAAATCAGAAAGACAAGAGGTCATGCCATTTAAAAAATGAGTCAGGAAGTAGCTGCAACAATATAGCTGCTCAACAATATTCTTGCACTTGTAACCCAAAAAAACGTATAATTTGAAAATGGGAAACAACTGAAACGGTGACAAACTAGGCTGTATGAGAACCCGAGTTTTTCTTGGTGGTATATAAAACTCTTCGAAGCTCACTGTTAGCATCTTGGTGTGACAGTATCCATAGAAACCATAAACATGGAGTTAACTGAATGCTGATGGGACTTTAATTTGAACTGAGTGCTTTGGTCACATGAGATTAAGGTTGCTAGGTTTGATGTGGAACAAATGATAACTTTGTGGAAAAGCAACACATGTCCACTGTTAAATAAAATTGAGATCTACTCTTACTTTAATAGACCCTGTGGTACAGTAAGGGCTGGGGTTTGATTAAACATTCAGCGTAATTAGAAAACATGTTTCACATTTAATGCAAAAACAAAACAGAAAAAACCTCACCTTTAGGTAGAAGAGGGAGCAGCGTGTTGAATGTCCCACAGTTGTCTGCCCAGCCATGCAGGCACAGAACTGGGGGGCCGTGATCAGGACCCCAGACTTTACCTCTAATCTCCCCCCATGGGACTGGTATGCAGAGCTCTGTAACTGGACATGCAGTGATGAGGTGATCAGATACATACTGTTAATAATTATGATGAGTGACGTGGTCTCTCAGGATAATTTTAGCCCGTTAAAGAATGACATAAATAATTTTTTTATACACTGAAAGTTTTTAAGTTTCCAAACATTTCCCAATGAGCAGTACCGACATGTCAAGAAATTTAAAAACAAGAGCACAACAAAAGTTGTACATACATTATTATCCATTTAACCTGAAGGTTTGAAGTATAATTTTCAAAGTTTTAAGATGGGAACACCCAGATCTGAAATACTGAATGTATCCAAATAGATACCTTTTGGTTTAGTTAGGTCATGCAGGTTTATTTTAAAACATCAGAAATCAGCTCTACCCCCAAACTCAAAAGAATGAACCGATGCTAAGATTTCTGTCTTATCACAGTCATTCATATCATGAATCAGATTTCAGACCTGTAAGCTACAGACCAGGATAACAGAACAAAAACTGAGGAACTGACCCCATCTGAATTGGTGGTGGACCACTGCCTGCATGTGCACCATTTCATGGAAACATCATAAGAATGAGATCATGTTAATGTTACTGCTCATGTTCAGGAGTGTTTGCCACCATTCCAGATCTTATATCTCTGTTTGACTAAAGTCACAAAGGCCGCTTTTTTTTCTTTAGTTCGGATTTGTTTTCACATAATTGGCAAAAGGTAAAAATAGCCGATTTGAATGTCTGCACCAAATTCAAGCTGGGTAAATAAGATCAAACTCATTTTTCTGTTACATAATCCTAATGTGGCCCTGTTGATCAACTACTATCAAACCCTCTGTAGACATGATTTTAGCAATAGCTACCTGCTTGCTTCATTGTACCGGACGTTACGTGTCTGACACCTTTTAAAGCCTGTATCATCTCCGTCAATTCCCCAAGTTAAAAAAAAAAATCTATTAATTCAAAGTCAAATAAAATAAGAAAAACTTGCTGTCAACTTCGAACCAAACATTTAAATTCTTTCTGAACCTCGCCGATGTTTTCCGGTTGCTGCATACCAGTTAGTTCAGTGGACGCTGCTATTGGATAAGATGGCATCACTGAGAAGTTTGATCCAATCAGCGTTCAGTCGGGGAGGGGCGTATTTTTCACCCATTGCAGTATTAAACATTAACCAGCAGAGGGCAAGTCTGTCACTTTATAACAGCCATAGACAGTCTGATGCCTACTTATTTCTTCATTCTCCCCCCCATTTTTGTCACTCTGAGCTTTTTTGGATCATCACGTAAATTTTTAATTCAGACAAAAATATCCTAATAAATTACAAATGCAATTGTATATTTTTTCTTTTCATATTGATCTTCTAATTTTATTATTTTATTCTTATTTCTTTTTATTCATTTTTGCATTATTGTACCAAAGCAGTTTTCTAGCCTGAGAACTTGTGGCAACGGCAATAAAGTGATTCTGATTCTGATTAAATAATTATTATATTTAATATTATGACATTTGGTCAAGTGCTGTAATTTTGTTTATCATGGAAATAAGTTACATTGATAAGCTGATAGTTGAGCTTATAGTTTGCAAATTGTGTGACAAAATGCATGTTAAGAAACTGTGGTCAGTATTTAAACATGTACATACATGTTTGCCTGTAGATCCGGTTTTGCACCATGTATGGATGTGAGACCCTTACCTATGCAGATCTTCTTGAAATTTTAGGTCCAACTGCAGTGAACTGATGAATCTACAAATGAAATAATAAAAACGCCATCATGGAATGCTTTAGCAAAGAAGAAACCAACACTTGAAACTGAAGTGAAATTGTTGGAGCATTCCTTTGTCACACGTGGGACATAAACAGTAGGTCAGATGATTTGCAGATGAAATGAAGTCCACTTATTTTTTTTATTTATGAGGGTTGTTTTACATCATTCGGACTTATTTTACATGCATAGTAAATAATCCGGAGAAATTTGGGTTTTAAAGAAAACATTGCAGCTGGTTTATACATAACATCTAAGCTGCAGGTGTAAGCATGATAATAATAATAATAATCTCAAGCTTTGCGTGAGTGCATTATTGTTGGCTTGGACAAGTCTTAAAAAATACCCCACTTTTTATTTCTCTTCTTGAATGAAAATGTTTAATCAAGATTGTGTGGGTCAGTGTATGACTTTGAAGCTTTATTGTCTAGGGAGTCACCGGTTGTTGTGACAGAAAACTGTCTCTGAAGGTCAGTTTGGGACCACAATAGACCTTCTTCGCTTGAGCTGCACATCCTTTTAAGATGATGTCCTTTGTATACTTACTGGCTCTATTTCTTCAAAGCCAAAACAGGAGGGGTTTTTTTTCTTCTAACATCCAATCTGGCTGAAATCCGAGAGCAGAATAAAGGAGGGAAGTATCCCCTGAGCAACGCTCAGCGGGGAGCATTTATGGAAACAATAAGTCACAAGTCTAATTGTGCAGATTTTAGAATCCTGGAAATCAACAAATAGGATGAAGCACAGCTACAGTCTTTATTGTTCGTGCTGAGATAAAAAAAAATACCTGAAGTAGAGGCTATAACTAGTTAAAATTTAAAAAATAACACCATAGCTGTTGGTTTGATTTAATTAAAGAACATGTCTGTTCTTTAAAAGTCATGTGTGTTGTGGCTTTTACTATGTTGAAGAATGAATCTGGGAAAGATGTTGTCTATGAAGACTTAATTTTCACACATGTCACTTTATACAATTATATGCATTTATTCCTAAATTGTTGTGTTGGGATCTGGTCCCTAACTTTGATCATAGAAAATATACTGAAAGAATTTCAGTATATTTGTTACACTTTGGATTAGTTTGGCCATTTAAAATCAAGTTTAATGAAAATATAGCTAAAAGCTTGCTTTTAGCTATATTGTGATCAATTTTCTTCTTTTTGTGTGCATGTTTGTTCATATTTCACTCTGTAAAAAGCTTTTCTGTCTCCTGTTTTACATTTTTGTTGTTTTCTTTATTTCCCTATGTAGATGACATTTCTGTTAAAAGTTTAGACAATGCCATTTAGAACAGTGGTCCCCAACCTTTTTATTACCGCGGACCGGTCAAGACTTGGCGATTTTGCTGCGGCCCGGTGGGGAGGATACCATCAGATAATGCTGTTCCCGCTAAAGCCTTTTTTTTTTTTTTTTTCCCCGATTTTCCCTTTACGACAATCTTAAAACGTCCTGCAGTGTGTGGTGTGTTACGTGGTGGTGTGTTGATTATATATATTCAACATTGTTTTGGCCCGATTATCGCAAACTGTGGGGTTTTCCCTGGGGGTTCAACGCAGCCCGTTGAACTTGACAGGTAGCCAATCAGAAAGCGCGGTGATTTAAGAACGGAGAGAATCCCAAACAGTTGACATAGCAACTGAGAGTCCGGCGGACATCGGAGGTAATATGTGGAAATGTTTATTGGGGCCTGCCCATAGCAATGCATAAGGAGAGTGACTATCTCCATGCATTGCATGGGAAGGTACCTATTATTCTACACCCAATAGAACGTTTCTTTATTATTGTTATAATTACTTCTTCCGTTCCGGATAATACAGCTGCATGCCCACCCACAAAAGTGGTATCAAAACGTGCGGCTCAATCCCGGCATTGGAGCTATTATTTTTATTGGGAATCGGAGTTACGATGGCGACATAAAAAGTAAAAAAAAACGAGCAAAATTTCCAACTGCCGAAACGCAGAGCCTAACTGCCGCCAACTGCCGTTTCGCTAGAGTGTGAAATGGAGTGTATTTTTGACCCCAAAACAATTTTGAAATCGCCGTCACACCCACAAATATCGCCCTATTGGTATAAAAGTCGGTCATGACATTGATACGCGTGTCTGCTCCGGTAAAATGTTTCCGAAATTTCTCTAGGACTTATGGTTTTCTGTCAAGGTGCTTCTACGGTGGCCGACAGGTGCAAATGCGCAGCAAAAGAGAAAACATGCAAACAAAAAAGAAAACACCCCCGAATGAAATGCAGCAAACAAAAAAAGAGACGCAAACACCCCCGAATGAAATGCAGCAAACAAAAAAAA